>VYZX01030616.1:108956-153461 GCA_013401335.1 Brachypteracias leptosomus
GCTGGAGCGGTTCAAGTCAACAGTCGGGACTTCATATTCACACCAAAAAAAAAATCTTTTTTTTTAACCATCTCATGACACTACGTATTTTGCGCTCCATTTCTGGCTGGATATGAAAATTGGCAAGTTGTCTTGTTTGGAGCCTGCTCAGGGGACATAAGAATGTGTGTTCTTCTCTCAGGGCAGCCAAACTCAAACGTGTGCTCTGGGCTTTTGCCAGATGACCATGAACTTCATGTTGTCTCTCAAACTGATTATCAAGCAATCAACACAAGGTAAAGGGCTGCTGTCGTTGGGACTGACCTAAATAGTGAAGACAATGCTGTCACTGTTGATAACAGCTTATTTTCAGTTATTTTAATTTAGCTTACTCTATCAGACTCCTACATCCTGCCAGAACTCTAGTTTCTCCATCCCTTAGTTTTTAGTCCTGAAAAGTAACCCACAAGCAGCTCTGGAAATGTCAAAGTCCCTGGACTCCCACCTAAGGCAACTAAAATCTGATAATTCATGTCCAAGTTAGGGCTTGGGAGATGGAGAAATTCTAGAATTTCAGAGGCAAAGTACCTTGTAGGAAGCTTGTCTTTATTTTGCACGTTCAGGATTTTTCTAGATCCACTGTCCTGTCCACTGCCTGTATAATGGCAATAATTCCAAAGCCTATCTAAAGTAGTATCATTAAAAAATAAAATAAAAAGGAAAGAAGTGGGTTGGTCCTTTTCCTACTAAGGAATGTTTCACAGAATCCCAGCATGGTGGGGTGGGAAGGGACCTCTGGAGATCATCTGCTCCAACCCCCCTGCTCCAGCAGCTCCCCCAGAGCAGGGGGCCCAGGAGCGTGTCCAGGCCCCTTTGGAATCTCTCCAGAGAAGGAGACTCCACAACCTCTCTGGGCAGCCTGGGCCAGGCTCCAACACCCTCACACCAAACAAGTTCCTCCTCCTGCTCAGGTGGAACCTCCTGGGTTCCAGTTGGTGCCCATTGCCCCTTTTCCTGTTGCTGGGCACCACTGACAAGAGTCTGGCCCCATCCTCTTGACACCCACCCTGAAGGTATCTAAAGATACTTATCAGCACTGAGAAGATCCCCTCTGAGTCTTCTCTTCTCCAGCTCAACAGCCCCAGGGCTCTCAGCCTTTTCTCATCACAGAGATGCTCCAGTCTCCTCAACATTTTCACAGCCTCTGCTAGGTCTGAACTGGAGCCCAGTACTTCAGAGGTGGCCCCACTGAGGCAGAGTAAAAGGGCAGAAGAACCTCCCTCAACCTGCTGGCCACACTCTTCTTCATGCACCCCAGGAGACCATTGACCTTGGCTACAAGGGCACACTACTTCTTCTGTTGCACTTTTTTTTAAGGCACAAAGGTGCTGTTCATCTTAGCCTGTAAAACTTATTTCCTTATCAAGCAACATTTTATTCCTAATGCTCCCAACCCTCCTAATTCTCTCTCATCCAGTAACATATTCCCAATGCTTCTTCAGAAAGAATCAACCCCTACAAAGGTACCTCACATACCAGTTTTCCATCCAAAAAAAAAAAGGGAGGGATTTAATATTAATCATTATTAATATGATCTTTCCATTATCCTAAATTAAGACTTATTCCAGCTAATCTAAAAGAGGGTTAAATTAAAGCTGCTTGGGTTGGCTGGGGAGCTGCTGCTGTCTCACCTCAGCTGATCTCTCACCCACCTTCTGCATCTCTCCAGGGGAAGGTTTCTACCAACTCAGGGATTCCTGCCACCCTTCACCAGCCTGCTACAGCAACACTAATACACCTAAAAAATATTCCACAGTGGCACAGCCTTGTTATTCCAGCTGTCAGGAAAGCTCCTGGGAGGGCACACTGACCACCTCAGAGTTACTAATAGAATAAGCAACTTCACAAGAGCTAATGAGCATCCTCTGCAGAGCTCTGCTCCTACTGCAAGTTGCCAAATGCTCATTTCCATTTTCTGCAATTACATACCTACTTATGTGCTACATAAAAATTAAATCAATGGCTTTATGGTTTAATCACTGGTGATGTTGCTGCTGCAGCATGAATATGAAAGCTGGGATTTATAAGGGGGGCAAGGTCTGGAGCTGGGAGTGCAGAATAACTTGGGAGCTGTAGCTCACCACTAACTCTCCAGAAGCAGACAGATAGATTTGTTCTGAGATTTTTAAGAAGTCATTTATCTTCCCAAGCAGCTTCTACATAGTATTTTTTCCTAGATGTATGTATTTTTCTGCCAGTCTTTCCTAGGCATGTCAATACATACCTATCACTCTTATTATCTGCTATGCAGCTCTTACATGAACCTTGATTTCATTACATTGCTCTAACAAACAGTATTAGTTGCACAGTTCCTTATCCAACCCAAACCATTCTATGATTCTATGAATTAAGATGCATCTCATAAGTATTATAAATTCTAAAAATCAATATTCTGATTGTGTACAGGCAAGAATCTCAGAATTGGCTTGGTTTTCTCAATAAATATTGTATTTCTAAGAAACTGTGCTCCCAGCTTCCCTGAAACACATCACCATCTAAATATGGGTAAAATATTGATCCAAATATCCAAATACATACATCTCAGCCTCCTCAGAAACGAGGAGCATTTGTGGGCATCTGCAAAGCTTGGCAGCAGAGCCCACAACACGTATACATGTTACGCCAAGATACCTCTGAATTATTTAATTTTTCACCAGGAAGACTGAGTTTAAAAAGTGCTGGTAGCTCCTGGGTCAGCTTTGTACTGGGGGTAATCCAGATTTATGTCCCCACTCAGCCCTGGGAAAGTTGTGTCTTCACTTCTGAGCTCTTTCTGTACAAATTAGTCTGGACCTGCACCCAAATCCTACAGGCAGACCCCACTTTGGGCACCCTTCCACATGTGAAGCTCAGCACAGATTTCCTGGGACATAAATTATGGGATGCAGCCATCTACGAGATATGCAAACCTGAAGGTGAAAGAGCAAATGCAAATTCATTTTCCATTGCTTTTTAAATATTATCTAAACCTGAAGGAAAAATCCTGCAAGAGCTCATGCAATAGAACAAACCACGAGGTTGGATGTCAGGACCCTTCTGAGAAAGCTGAAGCAGGGGAGGTGCTTAAAATATAAGTTTAATGCTTAAAATATAAATTCCTCACATTAAAAAAAGTTTAGAATCAAACCAAGGTAGAACTGAAAAGGAAAAAGGGCCTCAATCATTGCATTTTGAAAATACTTCCTTGGAATCACTAATGATGGTTCAGTCCCTGACCTGGTTCCCATTTCTTGGCAAGGCACTTTTGCCCCAACCAGCAGCAGGAACAGGAAATTAGGGTTTTTCCACTAGAAAAAAGTCATTGAAATTAGTTGTTTGGCTTTTTTAAAAAATATTTTTTTTCTACTTTTTTTGTGTCACTTCAGGGCATGGTTTAGTGGTCATGAGAGTGTTGGGTTGATGGTTGGACCTGATGATCTTGGAGGTCTTTTCCAACCTTCATGATTCTTGATTCCCTAAGTTTTTATTGCAGATTAACTAAACTGAACATAGACACAAAAAATACATGCCATCAAAACCCACATGTGCCATTGGGAGGCAGCCATAAGGAACTGCTGGGGCTTGTGGTGGGGACCCAAGGGCCGTTCCACCATCCCAGGACTGGAAAACCATTTCCATCCCAGCTGTTCCTTTGCATACACTCTGGGCATGAGGATTAAAGGAGCATGGCAGTGCTCCAGAGAAACTTTCTGGGAAAATTCAGGGCTCCTTTCATCAATATTTGATTTATTTTGTTTTAGCTTGGACTGAGTTCTGCTCATTTTGCTAGATACACTCCCAAGCCTCGACTGAAGCGGCGCGTGCCACGCGCACAGATGCCAAGAAGAGAAAATCCTTCTCAATCCCCAAATGACAAAAGCCAGTGGTGCAGGACAGCACTAAACAGCAGCAGTTGGGTTTGTGGCTCCTGTTCCTCAAAGGGGATCCAAAAGGCAAACGTGAATTTGGAACAGAACTCTGAAACTCAGGCACCACCCTCATAAACACCACGAAACACAGAAGACTCAACTACCACCAAAGAATTTTTTTTTTCATTGGTTTTCTTTTTTCTACAACTCCCCCAAAATCAAAACTACTCTTCCAGAGAGCATCACTTCTAAACACTAAATCCATTGCATGAGTGATGGTTTGTTCATCGTAGAGCTTGCTCGAGAGCAGCACAACATGACCCTTGTGATGCTGGCAAAGTCAGTGTCAGCTTGAATTACGAGGTACATAAATCTAAGTTACACCAGTTAGATCCCCTAAAAGCTGATCCAACTCATGCACTAAATTATTTGGCAAGGTTTTTGTTTGCAAATCAGCCTGCTTGACTTGATGCCTTTTTTTTTTTTCCCCCCACTCTGCCATTTTCTCCTGTGGTTCAACCTTTGTGTTTCCAGGAAGCAACAGGGACCAGGAGGAACCTCATCCTGCTTTTCCTCCCAGATCAACATCTCATAGAAGTTCTCCATGAGTTCTCCTGACTGGAGAAAGCAGGATGAGTGCTCCATAGAGGCTGACAGAAAGTATCTAGAGTAATACTAGGTGGGTTAAACAGGTCAAGTAACCAACATAAGCAGTATTTCTTCTAAAATCCAATCCCATTTTCTGGAACCCACACACATACCTTAAACTATTGCTTAAATCTGCTCTGATATGCATTTAATTACAAGAGGGCAGGAGTCTTAACATAGCATTAACTTGGTCCAAATACTTGTAATAGTGGCATTTTACTCAGCAATTAATATAATTTACACTACAGAGCTTCTTTTCTTCCCCCACATCAATTCCTCAGCTCTGTGTATGTTCCTGAGGAAAAAAAGATAAAATCTATTTCCAAAGACTTTTATGAAGAAAAATCATTTAGTTGCTGGATGGCTTTAGCTGCCCTGCTGCGAGGTCAAATCTAAGAGACAGATAATGTCCTGATGGCTTTACAGCTTTTCTTTAAGCACTATTCTTCACAAGCCCTTATTTTACCCTAAAAAGAGCATTTAATTCAACCACTCAGAGTCAGTGCCTCTAAGTAGGCAAGTTTTCTTTTAAGAAGAAAAACTGTGTGTGCAATATATAATCTACAGAATAGGGAAATATGTAAAGTAGCATATTCTAAAACACAGAGAAAGACAAAAAAAGGTGCAATCTGTTGGAAATTTCACCCCACCTCAGGGGTCTGGAAAGCTCAGTGACACTGCTGAGGGTTCTCCTCTCCAACCAGAGCCACCACAGCCTCCCCAGCCCCCTCCTAAACCTCCTGCTCCACTCCTTGATCATTTCACTTCTCTTCCTTGGTAACTTCTCCAACTTCACCGTGTCCTTCCTGAGAGGCAGGAATCAAACCAGCATGGTCTGCTCAAGCTGTGGGCACAGCAAGGGCTTCTCTAGTGACAAATGATGTTCTCTGCCTTGTTCTCCCTGACTTTTGCTGCTTTCGTTTCATGTAAAGGTCAAGTTTCATGTCATCTACCTGGGACACACTAGAATTCTGTAGCAGATTCCTGTTTTCTGTGTGAGTTTGGTTCTGATACCCCTTCAAAATGAGATCTATTACAAAATAATGTGCCATTTAGCCTGAAATGACAGTGACAGAAGCTTTAGACTTATCTTTACAGTTCTAATCATGTTCTAATGCAGTAGCATTAACAAGGAGAAGATCCTGCGTAAGTAAAGCAATGACTGGAGGTATGCAAGTGGTGTCTGATGATGGACAGAGACATCACACCTCAATTAGCAGTTGCAAAAACTGCAAGATAAGGGTGTTTCCTTCCTGAGCAGACTCCCCAGGGCTCCTGAGCTTCCATGAAGGTCCCGGCAGGGACTACAGGCCATGCTTGCTCCAGAGGCAGCTGGGCACCATGGAGAGCCAGCGGTAGGACTTGAACGTGGCCAGAGATACCTGTGGCAATCGCTGCTTGTCAAGCAGGAATGTGAAAGGACTGAAGGAGTTCTCTCTGCTTAGCAAAACTCATGTGTCCCCCTTGCAATGGGCTTCTCCTCTTTGTAACAGATCCTCTCTTGACCTGGGGAGGTGGAGGTGCAGGTTGCAGCCAGGTCCACACTCAAAAAGCATTCTCCAGCACACCAGAAAGGCTTGTACCAGGGGAAGAGTATGTCACACAAATAATAGAAGGACAATTTTTCCAAGGTTAATGTAACTTGAACAGATTTATGCCAACCAAAAAGCCCATTTACATTTATTATCTCAGGAACCAAGCTACTCCTGGCTTGCTCTCACCTACCTCCAAGCCTTCTGCAGCCAAGTGGGCCAGCAGCTTTTGTTCCTCTCAGTTTTAGCAAACACCATGGCACAAAAAACCCTGAGACTTTTGTGACTATAAAGCCAGACCACCTCTTGAAGACACATTCCTTACTCAGGTCCTGGGTTTTGTCTCTCCTGCATTTCTGATTAACTGCCCTCGTGAGCCAACCTCACAGCAAAACATCCATCAAAAAAGCAACACACCGGGCATGTCTATTTTGCAGTCTAAAATAATACACACATTCATGTTCTGCATTTCTATCTGCATTGCAGGTGGCCAAGTTAGAAAGAGCTGCTGAAACACTCATCATCCTGGGTGTGGATTGAAAGACCTTGGGTGGTTGGCAAAGAAGGGGAAGGAGGGGAAGGAAGTAAATCAGGCACAGGCTTTTACCTCAGTGAGAAATCACCTGCACATCCCAGCAGGGTTAATAAAGCTGCTTTTTCAGATGCTATAGTGACAGCCCATTCTCAAAACAGACCAGTTCCCAATCAGCAAACAAAACAAGATGCAAAAATTTGAGCATGTTGCTGGTTTAAAAGAGGGTTTTCCAAATTAATTAATACATCACGTTTTGGTCTAGTGCACGGTTGTGTTCGGTTCAAGGAAAAAAACTCACACCTATTTTCCACCCTCTGATCACTTTTGTAATCTTTAATAAGCAAGTACAATTTAAGAGCACCTCGTTCACCAGGTTTGTGGGGCTTGGCTGTATCTGCCTGGCAGAGATAGCACACCTCCACTAAGGCAGAGGAAGGGTGATTGCCCATCGCTCCACGGCACATTTGTAAGGAGGAAATAGAGCATGCAACTAATCCTCCAGAGTGCTGGTGTTTTACTGGAGGAGATTTACTCCATGCTCTGCTTCGCCCAGCCAAAGAGGCACTTATTTGAATTCAAGAGATTTGTGTCCAACCCTTTTTTCTCCCTATTAAGATTTAGCGCCATTAATGTAGAAAAATATTTTCCTCTTTTTGTTTGTCTTCTGTGAAACCGGGACGGTTGAATTGCAAGTTTATTCTACAAGGTGGCACCTACCAATGAGTCTTTGGGGTTAAACTTAAAATGATGCAGAGAGTACACTCGGATTCCTCTGAAAGCAGTCAGAGGCTTCACAACAGAGCACATCTGTCTTCTCGTCGCTAACAAACTGTAATTTATTGTTTAAAAGCAACAAAACGAGAGCTCAGCACTGCGAGTCAACACTGCATGTAATATTAACATCATGTCTATCACAGGCCTGAGGCTAGACCCAGTAAAAGCAGGGGAAGGAATTCCATCGACTTCAACAGGCTTTACATTAGATCTACCTCAGCAACTCACAGGGTGAGATCTGGGCTCTGCTGAAGGGGAACCTTAAAGGGGAACCAGGATCCTTCCTACTGCAGTCAATGGGCAAACAAAATACTTTAGTTGCCTTCTTGCTTGTGCACTGAAAAGCAGTTTGGGTGGGTGACACCTCTGATATACATTATTTACCTTGTGTGACGCTTTGTATTAAGGCAGGCAGGTCAACAGCAAAACAAGAGAACGAGGAAAATTTCTGAGAATGACTTAAAACCAACAGCTTTGTTCTTAAAATAATAAATCATATTCCCTAACCTCCCTCCTCTGTGTTTCTGAAGACATAAAACCAGTATTACCTTTAATGCTTTAAGTCAGCTTAGATTTGTGGGAGGTTTTTTTCCTTGATTTTAGCAGTCCTATTAAATGGTGGACTGTACCCAGGAGATCCCAGCTAATTATGTACAACTCCTGCTACAAAGGCTTGATCTGCTCCCCAGCTTAATTTGCTGAACAAGATCAGAGTTCTTTCCTTGTTAGGATTTTGGGACACGTTGCAAGGAGCCAGATCTAGGCAACTTCAACCTGAGAATTAACTCCCACAACTTTGACCTGAGAATTAACTCCCAGTCACTGTCAAGAGATAAAATATGTTATTTTCCTAGTATCTGTGGCTGATTTAAATGATGCCTTGCACAGACGACTTAAAACATATTTCAATCTCTATTTATAGCATGTAATCAGATGTCTAGCACAATCCCTCCTATATAGACAGCCACATCTTTTCTGACGCCTTTATGGTTATTCATGGAATATAAACACCACCCTAAATGCTCAGTAAAGCTACAGCTGAATGGTATTTATTTCCTCTTCAGTACACAGTGCATAAGTATGTATGCAAAGGAGCTCTTCAGAGAACATTCCCCACTCTAGCACACAGAGGTAAAGCAGGTATCACCTGACACCTGAGAAAGCAAACAGCCAGCTAAGCTCAAGTCCAAACTTCCCAACACGCCAGTCCTTTCAGCTCTCAAGAGATGAGCTACTGTGTTTATTCTGTCTGCTCTAATGAGATTATTGCTTGTATCTAGAAAATTACAGGTCTAAGCCTTGCCACCAGCCCCAGACTTACTCACCCGATCTGTCTTCCTTCATCCAGACAAAGCATGTTTACCTGCTGAGCTGCTGCTCTTTGTCCTCCCAGCCTTACATAGCTCAAGTACCAGATAGACAACATGTTCACAGACTCATTTAGGTTGGAAGGGACTTCTAGGATCATCAAGGTCAACCTTTGTCCAACATCTCCCTGATCCCCAGGCCACGTCGCAAAGCGCCACATCTACTCATCTGTTGGCACACCAAGTCTAACAGTGACTTCTCATTATCACTTAACTCTTCATCAATTTATTTCCCTTCTTGGCATGGATCCTTGCTCCTGGACCCTTCCTTTGTCAGAGGCTGGCTTGGATGGGCAGTAGGACTAGGAGCTGGCGGGCCAAGATAAGACCAACACACAGCTGATGGAGGGCTGTAGTGACAAGCTGTCCCACTGTCCCTCTCCTAAGGAATCTCTCTACTTAGCAGCTTTGATTTATTACAGACAGTCTTGGCATTAACATTTCCTATTGAAATCAGTAAAGCAGAATTTTCCAACAGTTAATGTTAAACACTGATTCCCAGCTTCCTGGAGAAGCCCAAAGCTTCATTTCAGCACCCTGTATTTGATGAAAGCATATAAAACAGTAAAGCATTACCTGCTATACATGATGACCAGCCTGCACTAATTTATGATATGTTCCTACTCACAATACCTTTATTCCACTCAAAAGATGGCTGCAATAGTGAGATAGGAAGAGGAGGAACAACCCTGGAGACACTTCTACCAGTAACTGCAGGGGCAGGGCTTGGACCTGCTCTGATACTAAACTAAAATACTAATACACTAAACTAAGCAGCAGTAGCTCCTACTGAATGTCCATGCTAGGTCCTCATCAAGGATATTTTTCTGCCTCACCCTGGATATGAACAGATCATAGAATCACACAATCATTTAGGTTGGAGAAGACCTCCAGGATCAGCAAGTCCAACCTTTGTCCAACATCTCCCTGACCCCTAGACCATGTCTCGAATCCATACTTCTCAAAGTACTTTGCAATATTTTCAATGATTATTTACATTATTAAAAAAAAAGTCAAAAGCAAAGTCTACCTTCCTTTCTAATTGGAGATCCTGCTCCCGTGCAGCAGGAGCAGATGTGCAAATGTTTGTTTACTTGGTTCTTGGTAGTAGGCATTTGCTAGCAGAGGCATGAAATTAATTTCTGCCCTAGTATTAAAAATCATTTCCTTGATTTAAATGTCTCTTTGATAAAGAAACAGTATCACAAAGTGGTTTAGCTGGTGAAGCAGCACAAATAGAAACAATACTTGCTATTTGAGGATTGCTATTTCTATTTGCTTCGATTGCACAGTGCATCTTCCAGGAAAACAAATCATTATTTGTAAAGTCTGCCATCCAAACGTTTTGCCTTCTGAGTGTGTTTCCAAGAGCAACAGAGGAGAATATTCATTTTTAACTGTAAGAAAAAGAACTTTAGCATCAGGCTGCAATTTCTGTAGGGTTCACACAGCCAAAAGGAAACGCAGCATTTCATACTCTTGTTTTTCCTCCCCTTTTTATCAATTTATGGGGAGTCATGTGCAGTTGCAGAAAACATTCTGATATTACTAGTTACTTTACTATATTACTTATAGTAATATAATATATAATAAAGTAACTTATAAGTAATGTACTATACTTGTTGGTTTGTGGAGTTTTCATATTTACAACAAGCTTTCAGAGAATTTCTGATGTACTCAGCTATGCAGGCACATGTGGAAGAGAAGACAACAATTCTGACCCTGCTTCTACTTTGGGGATTCCAAAATACTTGAACCTACAGCTTCTGTGTTTCTTAATAGAGCTCTAACTGCTGGCATGGTTTCACCTGATAAAAAGTCAATTTTTTAAAGGAGAACTGCCTTGTAAAAGGTTGGGGTTGATGATCTTTAAGGTCTCCTCCAACTAAAGCAATTCTATGATTCTATAATATGAGAAACTGGAAAAAAAGAGTGTATTTTCCCACAGAATGCACTCATCTAGCCTATAAACTGTCCCTGCACACAGGCAGGTGGAGCCTGAGCCTTTGTGCAGCCACCAGCTCCTAAGGTAGATATTCACAAAGCAGGAAGGAAACATCACACTGGGAAATTATTTCATGGCTTAAGCATGGCCCAGAATGAGTAGCAAAAATTGTCCAGGAATTTCTAGAGCAAGGGAAAGTCAGTTTGGTCCATTTTATTGTTCCAAGCCTGCAATGATTTTGCTGTTATAAATAAATAAATAAGAAGGATGGTCTGTTTTCCACCACAAACCTTTAACCCTCAGCAAGGCATTATTTCCTAGGTGGCTTGAACAAGTACAAATGGAGCAAACGGTGTAACTGGTAAAATTCTAGTCTACCACACTGCTGAATCCCCCACTTTACATTTATTTTTGCAAGGCCTCTGTATCTATGTTTGGGCATATGCATCCCATTACAGCTGCATTTCACTTTCACAGGAAATTTATAGCCAATTTATTTGCTTAATTTCAGATGACAAAGTAACATTAAGCCATCAGTCAAAGAGCATTCTGCCAGAGTCACCATCTGGGGAAGTGTCACCTATAAATCCAGAGATTAGAACTGATCTGCCACAGAAGTTAATGAAGGTGATGTATGACTTGGTGGCACTTTGGGACTGTGTCTACTGAATAGGAACATCATAAAATGCAACTGGTTTAACACACACTGATGCTTCTTTTCATTCTCTCAGTGCTTCACCATGCCCTGGACAACCTACAGGGGCAGAAAGTCTATCTAGCAAAAAAACATAAAAGTATAACTTGTTTCTATCCTGTCTCACCCATCCCAAGCCATAATGCTTCATTAGATGCCAACTTCATCCCAGCACCACTGCAGGGTTACATAAATACTGCAATAAAAGCACAGACACACACACAGAGCTCCTTTTATGAGCAGATCCCACAGCACTTCCCAAACATTAATTAATTAAGCTTCACAACACACCACTGCACATCTGAAGACCATTGATCTGTGCACTTTTCCTCCCTGCTCAGGTGCTAATGGGTCTGTGGCTGGGTCACTGTGGATACTATCCTGTGGTGGCACAGCAGATAAATAAATATTCATCTAAAAAGATCTGTGGGTGGAAGAGATAGTGACCTGGGAGGGCAGGAGCTGTCACTGAGCACACACAGTTATGTGTCTTCAGAGGAGCAGTCATCTGGGTTCCACCCTGATCCCACCCCTACAACTGCATTTTAAAAGTGTCTTCATTTAGTGATCAGATTTACAGCTCTTGTGAGTCACAGGGAAATGGACGAACCAACCACCAATGCCTCTGGAGAAGGATGCATGGAGGAAAAGTGCTGTCAAACTGCTTGGGTCCACCCTCCAACCTCAGACTCTCTCTTAGAACCATAGGATCATTTTGGTTGGAAGAGATCTTGAAGATCATTGAGTCCAACCACTAACTCAGCACTGCCAGGGCACCACTAACTCATGTCCCTCAGCACCACATCTCCATGGCTTGGAGACCCCCCCAGGGATGGGGACTCCACCACTGCCCTGGGCTTGACAACCCTTTTGGGGAAGACGTTTTTCCTCACATCCAACCTAAACCTCCCCTGGTGCAACCTGTCTTATCCTCTTGCTCCGTGTCAGAAGAGACCAAGCCCTATCTTGCTCCAACCTCCTCTCAGGTAGTTGTAGAGAGCAAGAAGGTCTCCCCTGAGCCTCCTTTTCTCCAGGCTCAACAATCCCAGGTCCTTTAACTGCTCCTAACAAAACTTGTTCTCCAGATCCCTCACCAGCTTCATTGACCTTCTTTGGACACTCTCCAGCCTCTCAATGTCCTTCTTAGGGTGCTTTGCAGAGAAATAGCAAACCTGTGAGTGTGGCCTTGCCAAAGCAGAGCACCTGCAGCTCCAGGAGGTCTCGGGGGGCCTGGCCACGCTCAGCACTCCTCTGGCAAACCATCCTGATGGGGACAGCAATATGGTTGGGGTTAGCAAGTCTTGGGTGGCTGCAGTGGGATGTTTAATGAGAAATGTCAACTTAACTGATGCCTTGGTGTCAGTGAAGGGACTTGGTGAAGGCTATGAAGGTACCCAACATATCTAGTGGCATGTCCTGCCCCACCATGTCCCTAACCCCCCCCAGGAGCTGCCTGGGAGCCCAATCCCATCCTTCTCATAACAGCTGTAGCAAAGGCTGACAGGAGGTCTGTTGTAAACACATCCTAAAATTACTTCACCAGCCTCAATTTTATCTCAGGTGAATCTCCCTGGTGCTTAGCAACAGTTTACATTAAAATTCTGTTTTAAAATACAGTGTTAATTAAGCAATTAAGGATGGCAAGGCTTCTTTTATGGCATCATTTACTCACAGTTAGATTGTGCTGTAAGGTTAACTGCACGAGGCATGTTTTATGGCCTTATGAAATGCTGTCTTCCTTTTCTTATTGCTTTTGTAACAGATTATAATGAATCCCTCTTTATGTATTTTAAATTATTTTCTTATAACAAAGTGGTGTTATTATTTGCCACATTACCATAAGCTGCTGTCAGCAAGAGTTTAGCTACAGTTAGAAGACACAGTTGCACTGTGTATTCAATGAAGCCACACTAGATAGAAAAAAATCCAGCAACCTAGAAAAACCAGCAGCAACATTCATTATAAACTTAGAAGGATAAAGGATTTGGCCTGCAGAAAAGGGCATGCTTCAACAAGCACATGTATTGGTGGCAGATACAGGGACTGCTTGTGAGGTGAGCGTGGTGCAGAGCCAATGGGTAAGGTATGTGGATCAAAATGAGGGACTTGATCCAGAGAACAGCAATTTCAGCAGTGGTGGGACCAATATTTCTTCTTATGAGCTGTTTCCTACTGAAAAAACAAATAGAAAAACTATAGACTAAAATAAGTTCAGTACAAAAGCTGACCCAGGTCTCAGTTAAACTCCAATCCAATCTAAATTATCCAGTAAACATTCCTCAAAATTCATGATAAGGGCAAAGCAGGAAGAAAATAAACTAATATTCCTTTCAATAAAGTGAATCATCTCCTTATTAAAGTGCCTGTACGTGGATATGATTAATAGATAAAATATGAATAATTTAGCAAAGTGTTTGGAATAAAGCACATGCCTGGAAATATTGCTAATATTTCTCAATTCTCCTGTGATGCATTTTAAATGAAACAGAACGAAGGCAGATTATCCATCACACACTCCCCAGGAACACCCAAACTCACCTTCCTCTTCTAAAAATACAGAAAGCAAGAACAGGCTGCAGGAGTGAGAACAGGTTAGTCCCCAAAACAAGTGACTGGTGGCAGTGGTAGGAGTGGTGGAAAGGGCAGGAAACAAAGGGTCTCATGGGACATGGCCACGGACAGAAGGGTGAGAAGAACAAAGGACTGTTTAATTCTCCCTCTGTAACTTCTGTGCTTAACTGGAATATGTGCTGGGTGCACAGGCCCCAGTGGTCCCAGCAGGGAATCATATTAATTGTTTATCACAGACTGGTTTGGGTGGGAAGGGACCTTTCAAGGCACTGAGCAGGGGCATCTGCAGCTAGAGCAGGTTGTTCAGAGCCCCAGCCAACCTCCCCTGCAATGGTTCCAGGGATGGGGCAGCCACCACCTCTCTGGGCAACCTGGCACAGGCTCTCACCACCCTCAGTGTCAAAAATTCCTTCCTTCTCCCTAGTCTAAATCTCCCTCTTTTAGTTTAAACCCACCCCCCCTTGTCCTGTCCCGACAGTACCTGCTGAAAAGACTCTCCCCATCTTTCTTCTCCTTCAGCCTTGCAGACTCAGCTTGACATAATGCCCATGTCTAGCTTCAGGGAGAATTATGTCAGCCTGGGACTGTGGCTTCTTGGTGCCATCTCACTAGAAGAAAAATTAATATGAGTATCACTCATAGTGACTTAAACAAACCTTCAAGTCTTGTGTGCCATGGGCAGAGCAACCCCAAGAGACCAGCAAATGGATTTTCTGAATATTAACACAGAGATAGGAGGGAAAGGAACAAATGGCTGTGGCTGCAATGCTCCAGAGCCTGTAAGAGACAATCAGATACATGGCAAGTGTTAATTAGCAACAAGCTATAGTTGAGCATTCCCATCAATCTCTGGAGCCCTTTCCTTCAGCTACTGCTCCTGCTCTCCTGACTCAGGAGCAGCTCAGATGCTGCTTCTATTGTACCAGCTCAGATATGAGGTCACTATAAATAGGCTGTTTAGTAAATATATTCTCATTAGAACTCTCAAACCTGGAAGAATTTATAAATATTTTTTTAAAAAACAACAAAAATCTTAAGATATTTGCTGAAGGATACAGATAAAGTCCTGGTTTTGACTTAAGTGGACTTCTGAACCTACAAGTAAAATTTTTAGTATACTCATGTGTCCTGGTTCAGTGATTTCACTTTTCATCTGACGTCTGGTGGATTAAACCTAAACCTTGACATCACATCATTGGTTGAAATAATTTCTTAATGATTTATTTCTTTAACCTAGATTCAGGACAAGTCTCAAAGATTGCTCAGGAAAACTCTCGCACAAGTTCTTCTCCTGAAACTGGAGTATTAGTGATGTTGTACCAAATCTTAAAGCATCATAAGCACCCATTTCAATTTTATCAGAGCAGAAGGAGCCTTTGCAGCAGACACCTCACCCCGTAGAGACATAACAGTGATTCCCTGAGACAAACACAATGTCAACACAGACTTTACATCAAGCTCTTCACCATTCACAGACCCACCTCCTTCTGCTGCACCTCCCTTCTGTCAGCAAAACGTTCATCTGCACCACAGGGAAATCCCCTTCTGAAAACCTGAGCTCTCCTTCCCTTTCCAGCTCACTAAGACATCCCACATTTCCCTCTAAATTATTACATTGTGATAAATGCAATTTCTCAGCTCTGCAGCTTCAGAGTGACTGCACAAGGCACCTGCATTCTTAAACCAGACCAACTTTGGGTAAGATTTTACAGTGTTTTCACCAATTATCATTGTTACTATGGTGGCTCACAGATTCCAAATCATCATTATAAAGGGCACTGCTCAGACACAAGAAAAACAGGGATCTTCCCCAAATCCACACTCCCAGTCTTTTAACATTAGCCGTTGATTTTATTGGCATTTAGCTAGTTTTAAGAGCCTTCACATTAGCATGGCCAGAAAACAGAGGTGGACCCAAAAGCTGGTATCCAGAGTCCATGCTAATTTTTCAGGGTGATTTTAACATGTATTTAAGCCCACCAGCAGCATTTCTGCTGTCTTCCACCCTCCTCCCATAAACACCAATAGACATCACGTGCACACAGGACATTTCTCCCAGGATCAGATCTAGAGTGGCCCAGTTGGTCACAAAAGCTTAGAAGATGAGATTTCTACCCTAACCTCATCCTCCCATCAAATCTCATCAATAACACAAATAATATTCCACATTTGCTCTAAAAAAGGTCAAAAGGCACCATCTAATTTCTGTTAACTACAAAGACATTGAGATGCAGCAAATGGATCCAAGCAGCGGATTTCTCTGAGCCTTCAGCTGAGTCGCTTCACCACATAAGACCATAATAATGCTCCAGATCATTGCAACCAAGTTGGTTGCTACATCTGATGGTGAAGAGTCACCATTTACTGTCATCAACATTTAGAAATAGTTATCCAGTTGGCTGCTGTGCCAGTTCCCTTGATCCTATCAACTGGCAACTCCACTTGAACAAAACGGTTTTTGGAACAAAACCCAAATAAATCCCTTTAAATAGAATCATAGAATCAGGTTGGAAAAGACCTCCAGGATCAGCAAAGACCTCCAGGATCCAACCTTCATCCCAACATCTCCCTGACCACTAGACCATAAGCACCACATCTACTCATTTGTTGAACCCCTCCAGGGATGGTGACTCCACCACCTCCCTGGGCAGCCTGGTCCAGGGCCTGACCACCCTGTCAGGAAAGAACTTCTTCCTGATGTCCAATCTAAACTTCCCCTGGTGCAACTTGAGGCCACCACCTCTTGTTGCCTTGTGCTCTTGTTTTAGGCACCTCACTTCATTGGGCTATAAATATCAGAATGCAAAGGTTGTGAAGGAAACTGTAAATATCATTTCTAAGGGTGTTCTAAGCAGGGTATCACTTAGCAGAAAGAAAACAGACCTGGACAAATTTCAGAGTGAAGTTCACAAAGGGAAAAGTGTTCTCCCATTTACAAGATCAAGCACATAGAGGTCTCCACACTTTAAGAGAGCAAGATCCATACATTCTTTATATAGCACAAATCAATGCCTCACAGCTAATGGTCCAATAACTTTGTCTCCTGAAGGACTGCTGAGGATCAAATGGATACAATTAAGTGAAAAATATAAGTACTTACAGGAAGGGTTTAAAATGGATTAAAACATAAAGCACACGTAATGGCCAGTGAAATACTCTATGCAAACCGACCGAGGTCACATTAGTTTTCTTCTTGGAAATCTGCTGTAGGTAGTCAGGGAGAGCAGTAAATTACATTTATGGGAAGATAAACCACCACACAGCCACTCCAACATCTCAAAAGGCAGAAGAATCAAACCAACCCACTGCATTTCAGAGCAGTAATTCAACGCCAACTAGAGAGCACGTCAGACCAAACCCAAGCTGGGAGTTGTGTCTTGCAAAGCAATGGACACAGAGGAACCTCCTGCATGGGCTTCCACCAAAACCACCTGACACCAGCCTTGGCTCTTGATTCTTGTCCTTGTGGTAAAGATATGGGCAGTAATTAGAGAAGAAAACAGACAATATATGTCCAGGGCCTACTGCAGAGCTGCAGACTATGGAAAGAGCAGGAGCAAGAATGAACAATGGAAAAGCCTGGTTCTTAAAATAATAATAATGAAGACCTACAAGCTATTTAAAGGGTGAGGAATTCTGCAGAAACAAAGGAGGCAAGAGTATTCTTCATTAGCTAAAATTATTATTGGACTATGTTAAAGACGACTGTTTTCTTTCTCTAGTATTAATGAGAGAAAAAGTGATGAATTTCAGCAATTCTGAACTTTGCATTTATGAAGTAAAATTGCTCAGGTGCCAGAGATGGATAAGGCTTCTCTGCTAAAATCTGCCTTTGTTGTAACTCAAACAAACAAAAAAGCAAATAAATCTACCACAGGAGCAGCTTGAGCTCATGCAACATTATTTCTTTCTAAATATCTTAAGACCAGAGTTTGTTCGATTAGCAAAATGTCTGAAGGAGACAGGGAAGATTCAACTGCTGCTGCAGATGCAGGGGCAATGATGGGCTGCAATTACAATAGCTACATAGAAACAGTGTAGAATGTTCACAAGTGGTTCCTTTTAAATGAATTTCTGGGTGTACAACCTCCACGTGGACAGGCCAGCGTTGCCCAGACCAGGGCAGTTTCCAGATGCCACCCCAAGTGACACAGCAGCCTGGGGAACGGCCACCAGTGCTGAGATTGCTCCTTCCACACCTCCTCCTGCTGAGATTCACTACAGAATAGAATCATGGAATCAGAGAGGATGGAAGAGATCAAGTCCAACCTTTCCCCCAGCCCTGCCAGGGCACCACTAACACATGTTCCTCGGCACCACATCTCCATGGCTTGGAAACCCCTCCAGGGATGGGGACTCCACCACTGCCCTGCCCAGCCTCTTCCAAGCATTTAACTTTCTTGGGATTTTAATCCTATTTCCTCTGAGATCCAGTGCAAAGCAGACAAAGCTGATCTGATTTCCTGTCATGTCACATCCCAGAGAAATGTTGTCAGAGAATTAAGTATTATTGGTCATTCTTATTTTGCTTTGGGTTCACCCAGACAAAACCTTTCCCCAGGCTTTTTCTACAGGTGCTGGAAAGATGGGCAATATTCTATGACTACAAGGAAATTTCCAGGTGTTATTTTTATTAGTCATTATCTTTTTATGCCATCTTTGTACATGATACTATGTCCTTTCAAAGAAGTGTCTTGAATGTTAAACCAAAGCTTATCCATTCAGCTGACTGGGAAATCTCTGCTGTAAAGTGAATGAGGTCAGATAGGAGAGAAATACAGCACTAAAAAAAAAAAGAGGAAGATGACTCACTGCCATCTGTTTGCAATTGGATTAATAAACAAACTGTTGAAGAACCCTTGCAAATAAAAAAAAAGTCTCAATTATTAGGATGAGGGCATGTTTTTCAAATTAACCTTTCAAATTGAAGCAGTAATAAAACATTGATATGCATGTAAAGCCTCTCTAGATCTTTAATGTGTCAAGAGACGTGTTTAAAATTGATTTGGGGATATATATCACCTCTAGCAAGAATAAGCTGAATAATTCTTTCTTCTCCAGCAACGGGTGGGAAAACTCCTTTCAGAAAAATACAAAATAGCACCAAATTTCATTCCTAACTGTGGCTTTTACAGGAAAATAACCTCACTCGAGGAGAGCTGTCAAGGACCATTTTAACTTCTACTGAACTCCACACTTAAGCACACTTTCAGGTTCTGGATTTGGGGCATTTAACAAAAGGATAAATAAATAGAACTGAATCACTGGGAAGTGAAAGAGAAACCACTCAATTTATGCCTGAGGGTTTTTTCTACAATAGACTGAAAAGGACTAAATAAAACCTGGCAATTTAGCACAGCAAATATGACAACACGCCCATACAAATCACTTCATTACATACACATATATATAAAAAAATATAAATGCAGTACAAGTTGCTATAGATTATGATCAGTTTCTGATATTTTCTGGTTTCCAGTGGCAGCTGTACCTGAGCAATCACAACCATTTGCTCCTACCATAAAGCAGTTGCCTACCTGTGATCCCACACTGTGATCCCAGCTCAAAATCAACTATAAAGGTGCCACTATGACCATTTGGAATTGGTGCCTTAACTACGAGAATGGTCTCAAAGGTTTCAGAACAGCTGCAAAAATGAAATTAAAAAACGTGCTGGTGATTTGTTCCTGCCTTTTAGAATCACAGAATCATTTAGGTTGGAAAAGACCTCTAGGATCAGCAGGTCCAACCCTCATGCCATCATCTCCCTGAGCCCTAGACCACATCTACTCATGTTTTGTCTCCCTGGGCAGCCTGTTCCAGTGCCTGACCACTCAAGTGGTCAAGTAAAGACCACTCAAGTAAAGGACTTCTTCCTAATAGCCAACCTAAACCTCCCCTGGAGCAACTTGAGGCCATCACCTCTTTCCTGACTGCAGATATCCCAGCTAGACTCAACTCTGCACATCCAGATGATGAACTTCTAGACTGAACCCCTTCTTGCACAGCAGTGAAATCCTTTTATCTAAGTGCTTTTGGTAAATCTAATCATTATTTCGTAAGTAAATTACTGACTCTGGCTTCAAATTTCCTGATGCTCTCTGTCCATCTACTTATCAATATAAATATATTAAACATATATCAATAGAAAACATCACATTTCAACAAGGTTTGGGCTGACATGTACACATTCATTTACTCTTTTCTCTTTTGAGGAATAAACTAGTTTTCTTTGAAACAATCACTTGAAGGAAAATCAATGGTTTACAGTCGATTCTTGGATTTCCATTGCCTAAAATGTCAAACCACTCTGCCAGTTATTTCTATTTTCTAAACCAGCAAGTAGAATCTGATAGCTTAGAAAATATTTTTAAAAAACCCCAACACCCTGTTTTTAATAAGTCATATGTATTAGAAAAGAAATCAAAGGAATTTGCTCCTCTGAATTTGCAGCACTCCAGCTCTGTAGAAAATTTGATGGGTTTGGGTGCCTTGAAGCCTACACATTTTCATAGCTCATTATATTCAAAACCATAATTACTATCTTCCACAGAATTTCCCAGAAAAATAAGTAAAATTACAATTTTCTAATTAATTCAGTAGGACTTTCCCATACGGAAACTGGCCCAGGTCTTCTAATTTAAGTCATTTCTAAAGCTGAAAAGATAAGAGGACTTTTTTTTTTGTGGTTCTGCAGATTTGGCACCTTGAGAGTTCAATCATTCTGACAACGGTGGCCAGGCCTCAGGAATAAAAAGAATAAAGAAGAATAAAAAGATGATGAACAGAGAGAGGTAATCTGGATTTTTCCCCAAGTCATTAGACTCTCCCACAAAATTTAACATGTAGCATATATTAAAAGGCTGGAATGCATTGTAAAGGCTGCAGGAATCCAAGTGAAAAAAAAGGAGGATAGATAACAGAAGGATAGAAATACTTGATTAATCTGGAATCTTATTGCCTTGCATTCATAAACCCACAATTTAAGATTTCTTATATACTATGTTAGCATTAACTATTCTAACTCTGGGTATTCTCTGAGGAGGAGTCATTTAAGTTTCTCATGCTCAACATATACCAAAAAAAAATAGTCTTTTATGAAAAAGAAAGACTTGTCTTGTACAAAGGAGAGCCCTTCCCACCTCCACAGTTACTTTGGTTAATTCAGAGAATGGGTTGGGTTGGAAGGGACGTTAAAGATCATCTCATTCCAGGCCCCCTGCCATGGCAGGGATACCTCCCACTAGGCCAGGTTGCTCAAGGCCCCATCATGTACCACTGTGCTGCCAGCTCTCTTCTCCCTCAGGCCAACACCAAACTCAGCACCATCCCCCCACCATACCTTCAGCTTTTGTTCTTCAGCTGTTTGCTCTTCTCCACCTCAAACCAGCCAAGGGGGACACACTGAGAGAGAGCTCAGCAAGTGACCCCAGCAGGAACTCTCTTCGACTGGGCCCAACTCCGACTAGGCCTCTCTTTCCCAGGAACTCTCTTCAAACTGACCAGCTCCTCCTTTCTCCTCCCAAACTGGTCAGTTCCTGGTTGATCTCTCTCTGGCCTCACCCACCACCCCAACCACCATCACCTGGGGGCAGTTGGGGCCTCACACAGCTGGGCCAGGTTCTGCCTCTGGGGCCTTGTTGTTGGGTGGGGACTCACCCACAGGCCAATCCCAACTCAGGGCCCATAGCCCAGGCCCCAGTACTTCAACCACAAGACCCTTTCCTGCCTGCAAAGTTTTGCAAATCCCAATTTGATTTTCTTGCTAGCTTTCCAAACTGCTACTAATCCAGAAGTTTTACTCCTTGTCCTTCTCCATGGGGACATCAGCAGCTCGATAGCTACAGCACTTTCTCCAGCCACAGATGCACACAACTGGCCTCGCTGCTGGCCAAGAGCTCCCCTGCCTGCAAATAAAATCTATGCTTTGTTTTAATTATTTGCTTTCTGGGGAAAACATTACACTTGCTGACAAGAAACAGTCATCTAATGTCAGCCAGTTAATGACTCTGGCTGCAGCACACTGTGATGGAAATTGGAGGAGCAGAGCTGAGCACCACATGGTGGTGGTGAGCAGGGAGTTATTGTAGTTGGTTTTAAGCTCCCTTTAGGGCATGATCTGATTTCTTTGCAAGCCTGTTTATTACGAGTTTAACTTAATTTTTCAATCATAATATGTGTATTTTAATTGCAGGTTTTGGCAAATTGTTCCACCTAGAGCCTCCTCTCAAAGTCACAGAATCGTTAAGGTTGGGGAAGACCTCTGAGATCAAGCCCAACCATCAACCCAATGCTACAAAGTGAAAGCGAACTGGATTTCAAAACACAAATTAAGTTATATTGGGAAAGAATTAACTTTTTACTTTCCGTAGCTTTCCCCCCCACCAGCTTCCTGGCCTTACATTCTCATATTTACAGCTAATTTCATTTCAGGACAGAAGAGAACAATGATTCATGGTGCCAAAAACACTCTGAAACAAGGTCAAAGCAGCATCATTATTCCCTATATGGGAAAGGAAGGAAAAAGGCCACATGGCTATTAGAGCTGATGGATAACAGCCCAAACTTTAAGCACTATAGTTTCAACATCTTTACTGGGGGGAAAAAAAATTCTTCAGGATAAAATGCTTTAGCCCATTGACCATGAAGAAATTTGTTTCATTTCATCCTTAGTTTTATATATACAGCACAACACAACCAGCAGCTTGGATGCACTGTTCTAAAAATGCCAGAACGATACACTGATCCTAAATTTCTCTCCAATTTCAAAGTTTATTTTTGTCCAGACTATCTGATCTAAAAACCCCNACTGCTACTAATCCAGAAGTTTTACTCCTTGTCCTTCTCCATGGGGACATCAGCAGCTCGATAGCTACAGCACTTTCTCCAGCCACAGATGCACACAACTGGCCTCGCTGCTGGCCAAGAGCTCCCCTGCCTGCAAATAAAATCTATGCTTTGTTTTAATTATTTGCTTTCTGGGGAAAACATTACACTTGCTGACAAGAAACAGTCATCTAATGTCAGCCAGTTAATGACTCTGGCTGCAGCACACTGTGATGGAAATTGGAGGAGCAGAGCTGAGCACCACATGGTGGTGGTGAGCAGGGAGTTATTGTAGTTGGTTTTAAGCTCCCTTTAGGGCATGATCTGATTTCTTTGCAAGCCTGTTTATTACGAGTTTAACTTAATTTTTCAATCATAATATGTGTATTTTAATTGCAGGTTTTGGCAAATTGTTCCACCTAGAGCCTCCTCTCAAAGTCACAGAATCGTTAAGGTTGGGGAAGACCTCTGAGATCAAGCCCAACCATCAACCCAATGCTACAAAGTGAAAGCGAACTGGATTTCAAAACACAAATTAAGTTGTATTGGGAAAGAATTAACTTTTTACTTTCCGTAGCTTTCCCCCCCACCAGCTTCCTGGCCTTACATTCTCATATTTACAGCTAATTTCATTTCAGGACAGAAGAGAACAATGATTCATGGTGCCAAAAACACTCTGAAACAAGGTCAAAGCAGCATCATTATTCCCTATATGGGAAAGGAAGGAAAAAGGCCACATGGCTATTAGAGCTGATGGATAACAGCCCAAACTTTAAGCACTATAGTTTCAACATCTTTACTGGGGGGAAAAAAAATTCTTCAGGATAAAATGCTTTAGCCCATTGACCATGAAGAAATTTGTTTCATTTCATCCTTAGTTTTATATATACAGCACAACACAACCAGCAGCTTGGATGCACTGTTCTAAAAATGCCAGAACGATACACTGATCCTAAATTTCTCTCCAATTTCAAAGTTTATTTTTGTCCAGACTATCTGATCTAAAAACCCCACAAAAGATTTGAGAGAGCATTCGCTATGCAAGATTTTTTAAAAAAAAAAAACTCAAAGAGATTTTTAAAAGTCACAACTGATCAGTATTTAGATCCGGAACAGATTTCTGGAGATTTTTTTAATGTACACAGAAAAATCCTTTGACAACTTAAATAGATTTATCTAAATCAGATCTATCTAAAGTCTCTTTGATGCCAGCCCTACAGTTAGTTCCACTAGAGGTTATCTCCAGATAGTGGCCCAGCTCCTCAGTTCCCACATTATTCAAAGAAGAATTAAAGTAGAACTGAATTAATTGTTACAAAATAAATGACAAGGGACAGTGTGGAGCTTTAAGCCTCCTGGGCTGGTTTCCAGCTATGGAAACGGGTGCTTTCCAGCCCATGGGAAGCTCCCAGTTATCAGAGAAGGAAGCATAATAACAAAAAAAGTATCCCTCAGGTATTTTATAGGAAGTTAATAACATGGTAAAACTAAACATGATAATAACAGGATGGGGCAGAAGATTTTAATCCCTGTCCCAAGAGGAGTCAGGGAGCAGGAGGGCTTATGGGACTTTTTTTGGAATGGGTTGGATTTGCACATTTCTTTGAGAAAGCAGACCTCAGGGTTCAGTTTTATCAAAAGATACGGGCTGCCATGGAGAGGAAAATCAAGAGCAGAGTCAACAACTCTGCAGAAACACAAACAGCTGATATTGGGTATTATGCTTGTGCTCAATATCCTGTTTTCATGAAGTTTGTTTTATTTCACGTCTCTCGAGATCACTTTAGTTCTTGCATTTGGCACCTTTTTCTTCTTGTGTGTAAAGCTCATTGTTTTAAACTGGCTTTTAACGAGGTAAAGACAAGATTTCTTTTTATTTCTTGTGTTTTCATTACCTTTCTTGTCTGCTTAGCATTACACACAATACATGACTGCACATTGACATTCCCTGCAAGTCCCTTTCAAACTGTTTTGTCCTTTAAGCAAAGGCTTTACTTTTATCTTTCAAACCTGACCTATGTCTTTATCCAGTTCAAACTAATTCCATCCTCCATAACCATACATCAGATATTGCTGAACAGCTGATGAGTTAGACAAGGAGCTACTGAAGCTTAGTGAAACTTCAGGAATCACAGAATGGTTTGGAAGGGACCTCAAAGCTCATCTAGTTCCACCCCCCCTGCCATGGCAGGGACACCTCCCATAGACCAGGTTGCTCAAAGCCCCATCCAACCCGGCCTTGAACATCTCCAGGGATGGAGCATCCACAACCTCCCTGGGCAACCTGGGCCAGTATTTCATCACCCTCACAGTGAAAAAAACTTCTTCCTTAACGTCTAATCTAAATTAGTAGTGATATCAATTGTAATCTTGGCATTATCCAGACTTTGCTTTCCTTTGTAATGTTCTTTATCTGTAGGGTATGACAGGAAAGCTGACTGGATAAATTAGGGCACCCTGACAGGGCAAAATGAAAATACAGGACCATGGAAATGGAAAAATTGGAGAAAGCAGACCTGATGTAGGGCACCAGGCTGCCAGAGATGGCAATGTGCTAGGAAACCCCACAATATTAGTATCTTCTAGGCTCCACTTTAATAAAAGCAGAGCAGACACAAAAACTTACGCCATCCTCATAAATACAATTTTGTACCCAATTTTGTAATTCCCCTTAGGCTCATCATGGAAAATATGAGCAAATGTCACTCCAAGCCACCCTTACATTTCATCTAGATGTCTTGTTTCATAGCAGGAAATTGTGCTGATAAGTCATAAAGGTTCTGTAATTCATTATGTTGTCATTATCATTTGTAATGTTCCTGTAATTAGGTACCAGTGGGTTTCCTTGGAGAACATCTGATTGAGCCTTCAAGTGCAGAATATTCTCAGCAGCATACGGCTGCAACTGGAGTCCTTTGCCATTCAGTGTTCCTCCAGTGTATATTTAATATATGGAAGGGGCTTCTCCTATGTGGAAGCCAGTCTGGCAGGGAATGTGTGCTCATTACTGCATCTGAGCTTCGTGTCTGACAGGTCTGAGCTCATTAGAGTAATAGGAACATAGAATCATAGACTCATTTAGGTTGGAAAAGACCTCTGGGATCAGCAAGTCCAACCTTTGTCCAACATCTCCCTGACCCCCAGACCATGTTCCAAAGCACCACATCCACTCGTTTGTTGAACCCCTCCCGGGATGGTGACTACACCACCACCCTGGGCAACCTGGTCTACTGCCTGACCACTCTTGCAGTAAAGAACTTCTTCCTAATATCCAATCTAAACCTCCCCTGGTGCAACTTGAGGCCATTATCTCTTGTCCTGTCACAACAAGCTGCAACCCCTCATTGTATAAACTAGCATGATCAACTTATTCCAGCTTATGCCCAGAGTAATATTGATACAGTAATACAGTTATTTCAGCCTCATCCTTTAAGCTCTATCAGCATCCAGGTTTCTTCACATAGAAACAAAGCAGTTCAGTTGTTCTTTGTGTAGAATCATGGAGCACAGCACCACGTGGAGCACCCGTGCAGACGTCTCCATTGTGATGGAACCCGAGCAGGTTACATACAGCGTTCTCCCTATGTACCTTTATGTACACAATAAGCATGCTGGAAATCTGTCCATCAACTCTACTGCACAAACATTGTCACCTGAAGCTCCTCCCAACACAACCAGGAACCACCACCCTCTCCATGCTTTCTGCAGCCCCACCTCTTAAAAGACTGTCCCACTGGCCAAGAGCCACCGATGCCAATCCAGGCTCAGGAGCAGCAAATCAACATTTTTCTAGCAGAAGTCTGAGTGTGCTTAAGCAAACTCACTCTGGGACACACCGTTCTCCCAGTAGTGGCAATGGTGTATCTGGCATCATTAAAACACTGACAAAAATGCAGTTCAAAGGGCTCAAGGAGTACTCCCAACAGGGAAAACTGTTTTTTCACAAAGCCCAGTAATGTGCTGGTAGAAGCCTATTACAGTAAGTACCTGTCCTCAATAAAAAGCAAACAAGGAATATCCCCTTATCTCTTTCTGTGTGAGGGAAGCCATTAGCCAGCAAAACTGAAATTGGGTGTGAAAGCCATACATTATTTTCCCATATTGCAGCCAGAAATGCTGCAATAATTAACAGCATCGAGAAGTCTAATTACCTGCATATTTCTATTTACTAACTCGGTTGCTAGCATGACATTGACATCATCCTTCCACTCAGACCCTTTATCTAGTCCATCTCAAAAACAGAGTTTCCAATAAAGCCACACACTTCCCTGTCTTATCTTTCATTTCAGACACTGGCGATAAAGTTTTAAAAATAACTTTCAACATCTTTTAAAATTCAAATGAAACTAAGAGATACATCTCATTACCCGTGATTGCTATTGACAAAAATAACATGGTATCACAGGGCTTCTATCTCCAATCTTTACAGCCTGATCCTGAGCCACTGAATTAAAAAAAAGTAAAAAAGCAACTGTACAAAATGGAAATATCCGACTCCTACTCATGAAATGAGAGCTCCCAAAAGCTATGATAATAATCCCTTAAGATATCCACTGTAGACGTAAAATCAGAAGACTCCCAACCTCTGAATTTTAAACAATTTTAACTATTTTCATTACTTATTGCCATGCCAGTTGCTAAATTACAAATGTTGTTGTGTAACCCAAAAAGCCACCTGGACCTAGATGCTGAAAATCAGCAACTTTCCTCATGACTTTGAAAGTTGTTTGTTTTGTTTTATTTTTTTAATCCAACCACAAAGCAGAATCCTAAAGAGATCTTTACACAAAGACACCCCCACAACCCACCCTTTATAAGCACAGGTTTGAAAAGTTGCATCTTGATAACCCTGGTCCTGCAAATCCTTAAGGATAAAGAAGAAAAAGAGCAAAACCAGCAGCATAAAGATATGACGGCGAATTTTAAGCCTCTTTTTCATCTGTTCAGAGGGATCAGGAGTAGACACTGGGTAGCAAAAGAGCATATTTGAATAAATACGGGTTAAATGTGATCCTTGGCTCACATGTGAAGCTCTCGACTTCATTAACAGAAGCAGGGCTCAGAAGTATTTATTACTGTAAGTCTGAGCTCCCTTGAGTCTCCTGTCATTAGACAAAACACCTACTTTCTTTTTTCCCACCCAAAACTGCTGTGATGCCCGTTTAGCTGTTATCTTTCTGCCTCCAAAGACACTGCAATGGTGATGGGAGCTACATTTTATTATGCATACAGTCTTTAAAATACTCCTGGTCTCTTTGACTTCAGAGAAGAGACATCAGACAAATTGTGCTGTACCCAGTCTGGACTTCTTCAAAAGGAAAATGGTACGAAAATACAAAATACTGTTACAATAGCCATAGTTGCACCAAACATTTAAGTGGCTATTTGGGGAAAATTGTTTTAGAGCCAGATCATCTTCCATAGTCAAATATTTAAATGACCATTTTATATACAATCAGTAGTAAACGTGCAATGAATGTGCAAAGTAAGGAGGAATGCAGCTTTGTGTCTTTTTCAGAAAGGATTTCTAGGGTTTCACATAGATGTGAAATGCTTTTCTTCAGGTGAATTTTTCCTGGGAGCTCCCAGAAGCTGAGGGAAGGCAAAGCTTGTTTACATGGTCAGCAGCATGTGGAGAGGGTGGGGGAGAACTGAACTGGGAATCGATGGCACGCTGCAGCACAGCAAAACCCTTCTACAGGGCAACTCATAGCAGGGAGAGGGTAAAACCACACCAACCACCTTTCCTTCATTACCCTTGGAAACCAAGGCCCACAGCAGACAGCTGCAGGCTTCTGTGTCCAGTGCTGGGCCTCCCAGTTCAAGAGACACAAAGAACTACTGGAGAGAGCCCAGTGGAGACTAGGAAGGTGGTGAAGGGATTGGAACATCTCCCCTACAAGGGGTTGTTGAGCTAGAGAAGACTCAGAGGGGATCTGATCAATGCTGAGCAATACCCAAGGGTGGGCATCAAGAGGCTGGGGCCAGACTCTTGTCACTGCTACCCAGTGACAGGACAAGGGGCAATGGGCACCCACTGGAACCCAGGAGGTTCCACCTGAGCAGGAGGAGAAACTTGTTTGGTGTGAGGGTGTTGGAGCCTGGCCCAGGCTGCCGAGAGAGGTTGTGGAGTCTCCTTCTCTGGAGAGATTCCAAAGGAGCCTGGACACGCTGCTGGGCCCCCTGCTCTGGGTGAGCTGCTGGAGCAGGGGGGTTGGAGGAGATGATCTCCAGAGGTCCCTTCCAACCCCAGCATGCTGGGATTCTGTGACAGTATCAAACTCCACGCTATGTCTCATTGATGTAAAGGACAGAGAGGAGCTCAAAGACAGATTTATCAGCTTGAAGAGGCAGGTAGAGCCCACAAACACAAACTGTAATCACAGACACGCCAAGCCACCTACACCATACAAGTGACCATCACTCAAACCAGTATTGAGCCCACAAACCTCCAAGACCCTGGGATGGAGAGGCCTGATTTGGTGGGACATGGTAGAAGCCTCCTGTGACACGTGAGTCTCCTTTGCTCTGTCAAAGAGACACTCAGGAACATTATATCAAGGAATGGATAGAGCTGATAAAGCAAACTAAAAGGGTAAACATATTTTTCCTTTGTATTCACTCTGGGTGTCGACACACCAGAGCATTTTTTCAGCACTCAAATGCCAGCAGACAGGGACAAGGGGTTGCCTGGAGTTCACTCTTTACTGCACGTTTATGCCACAGCACTCTCAGCTGTGAAAAGGTAAAAATTTCCCCTTTAAAGTAAAAAGAACACCCAAACATTCAACCAGGTATACTAAGCAATTCCCACCATCAGCCATACTAGATGAACAATTCTTTTCCCCTCCCTTCCCTTCAAAAGTTGCCTCTTTGAATGAAATCTGCTTTTGTCAGTCATCCAAAGGATTCCTGCTCAACCTCTGCATCCCAAATTCCTCTTTTAATCTCTCTTTTTGCTGACTTCCTGATATTAAAAAGGAGCTGCCCACAAGAATCCATTTGCCTTGTATTTCAGAACCAAACACTATTCTCATAAAAGAGCTGCATAGCACATATAACACCCAAAATAACTTTGTGATATTAGAGGACCAGTGGCATCACCCCCTTTTCCCTTGACTATCTCCTGCTTTCCTACATTTTACAAAAAAAATCACGCAATTTAGTGTCAGCTATCCAGGCACCAAGGCCCCAAATAGGTGTTGTGTAGCTAACAATCCCTCCAGTTGCCTCCCTTACCCAAAACAAACGATGCCATCTGTTTGGAAATTGAAGTTCTCCCTGACTGCTGTGTCAGTTTTCCTTAAAAAAGTAAAGGTGACAACACGACAACTGTCACTAGATGGTTCAGCTACCCAGGATCTGCTGTAGTGCCAGACCCCATATCCCCCATCCAAAATGTGGGGGGGAAAACCTGTTCCTCCTCCTGTTTTCATGGCAATTATCTACTTCTGGGACTGCCCAGCACTTTAGCATATGCCTGTATCATTAGCTCAGTCAGTATTTGATATATGGCAATCCAACAGCCCAACAACATTATCTATCTCTTTTCATCCCTCTCAATTAAACAGAAGCTTTGGCAAACTTTCTAAGATTATCCCCTGCTTTGTTTCCTTTTAATGCTTTGTTTATTCCATTTCTCTGTCATTTTTCATGACTTTTTCAACTCACAAAAACCACTTTATTAAGTTGCTCGGGATCCTGCACATGTTGCAGTGGGTGCTTTGCAAATACAATCCTATCAATGTAATATTCTGATTTTTATGAACTCCCAGTTTTGTCAACAGCACACTTGAAAGAAGAAACCTCCTGAATTTTTAATTAGTGCAAAGATATAAATAGCCCCAAATTGCATGTTGGGAGCATCGTGTCTCCCTAGTTCTGCATGAACTTCATTTCCTTAATTGAAACGAAATTTTACCTAACCCAGGAAAAATAACAACCGTCAGGAAAAGTTCTTTTTCAGCACTTGCTGGAGCCAGGTCCCTTGATTCAGGGAGCACACGGGTTTAATCCAAATTGCTCCTGATGGAAGCCCAAGTTTTCTAATGAACTAATGAGATCTACCACTCTGCATTGCTGGGCCCCCAAGGAATCACATTAAAATTGGGAGCTAGCACTATTATTAACCACTTCTCCCCCCCTGTGAGTACAGTTTTCAACTACTTAACAAGATCTATAGCAAACAGGAATATCTGTGATTATTTGACAAAACATTTTACCCAACTGTCTTTTAACTGCCCTAGTTTTGCAATCTCTGTTGGAGGAGCAGTGAACTCAGGGAGGCTCGATGGGAAAGTAGAAACTCTGACAAATTTTCAGGTTTCCTTTTTATCCCATGGAGCACAAACCTTTTTCCTCACCACTATATTGCTGGTTGCTCATTCCTCACGTGTTCTGCTTGATACAAGAGATCACTGGAGAATGAAAACGATTTTTATTAATTCTAATGATACGTTGTATATTATTTCTCCAGCCCCTGACGGGTGGGTATGACTCCAAAAAATATAAAAATAATCTATGAACATACGAAATTGAATATTTTCAAAAGGAAGCCTAGACAGGCAAGATGACAAGTGAGGAAGACAACAATTTAGTGTCTCTAAGTAAATATCCGTATTTACACACACACAACTTTGTACAAGCACTGCTGAACTTCAGGCAGGTCAGACTGGGCAGCTTGAGAAATAACCACAAATCCCAAGAGAATACAACGACTGACACCAATAATGAAAAGCACAACAATGGTAGATGCATTTTTGAGTTGTTTCTTGCCTAAAACCTCTGGCTACAGCACTGGAACACGCTGCACCAGTCCTACAATTTACCTATTTTCACATCTTGAAAGAAAAAATATAAATGGTTATAGCTGAAGAATAACAACACTCTAGCTCAGCTATAAATAAATGGATAAAAATAGGAATGCTGGAGATCCCAGCATTCCTTCCCAGTACTCAGCTTGAACCAGTCAATACAAGATCCCATTATCTAAGACTCCAGTTAAAAAGTGATACTTCTAAACTCTCCAGGAAGAAGCTTGTGCTCCCCTTTCAATTTCTCTTGGTGAAAAGTGTTGTGACTGCTTTGGAAGATTGATTTTTTTTACTGTAAAATTCACCCGTGCTGGTTCTGACCTGAAGTGAGTGATTTAAAGGTCTATCTGTCCAATCAGAACACAACTGCATTTCATTTGTGACACTTCTGAGAAGTTAACTTGAACCCAGAAAGCAAATTTACATGGATAAATCCCTGGTAATGTCCTGCTCTACTGGATTTTTGTCATCATTGAATTTTCTAGGGAGGGAAACATTTTTAAAACTATCAAAAACTCCATCATTCAAAGTGTGTGCAAAGCCTTAACTCCCCCTGGTTTTTACACGTCTGTCAGACAAGAAAAAAAGAGGAAAAATAAAGATTCTTGACTAGATCCAGGCCCTGGATTGCTTCATTCATACATAAGCAAGACAAAAACTAGTTTTAGATATTTAATACCATTAAATGCAGTATAAAAAGTACAGTGGAGGGCTGTTAATAATATCCCACATAAATACATGTATGTACACATCCACACCAGTGACATATCCATGTAGAAACCCAATATGGACCATTTTCTGGAAAAAAAAAAAAAAAGCTGAATAAATGTAAAACACCCCCTCTGATGGGCAAGCAATTTAATGTGCCTTTCACAGATTTTGCAGGGGTAGAAAAGCAGGTTTTACCCAAAGGATGAAAACTTGTTCCTCCTTTTAACACTCCCCATTTCTGAGAAGCTAGGCATGACAATTCTCCCTGCAATAAAAAAATCTACACATCTCTCTCTGCACCATCTTCGCGAGATGCATCACAAAAAAAGCATTAACATAATTAAAAAGAAGCATCCTTCCCATTTCTATTTATTAAGCCAAAATGTAATTATCAGAGACATGCTGTACTGATGTTGCCTTTGCAAACAGACGAGCCCAGCACTGTAAACAGCACATGCATATTTATGTGCCCATTTGTAAACATTTTATTTAGTTGATTCTCAGTCATCAGTTTCAAGACTTTTAAACACAGTTTAATTAAATTCCATGGACTTCCAAACAATTACCACATGCTCATTTTAGAACCTTCTCAGCCAGCCAAATGTTCAGTGTGTTATTATCAACTTTGGCAATCATAAAGTGTAAATTAATGAGAAGACTGAGGGGCTATAAGTTACCTCTGAGAAAGGAAGGTGGTAAATACACCCCGTGGAAGAGAACAGGGTATCTTGTTATCCTCTGGGGAGATTTCCACTCCTACAGTTACTCACAACAGCCAGAACTGGCTTCACAGGGGTGGTCCATGTTCAGGCCTAAATGATGAAAGCTGCACTTTTGTGTGGTTGAAGGTATCTCCTTAAACAAGTAACTCTGGGACAACACAAGCAAACGCACGAGAAATGAAAGTGAAGATGCTAAAAGGCATCCAACTGTTCAATGCTCAACATCTTCCCTGTAAACAACAACATGCAGCTACAGAGAGTCTCCAAGAAAAAGAAAATCTAATTAGGGAATACTCACTGAAAATTCAAAACTAAACAAACAGGCTAGGAGACAAAAAGTAAATGAAAATATAGTCCAAGATTAAAAGCAAAGGGGGTGCAAAGGAGGCGAATGGCACCAACAAGGCTGAGTGCTCAGCAGTGCCTTCTCATTGCAAACCCTGCCAGGAGCTGGGTCCTCTTCCAACGAGGCCCTCTGTGCACGTTGGGACATCTCCCAAGCAATGATATCCACTGGCACTGGAGAAATAAAAGCCCTTCTGGAGGCTTTTTCCAGGTATTAAGTGGTTTCCCTCTGCCTTCCAGCCATCTGCTCACACATGTCAATGCTTCAGGTTCTGTTGAGGATAACAAGGCCGGTTCTCGCAAGCCACAACATCTGCCCTCCAGGTCTCCTCAGAATAACTGGATAAAGACACGTTGAACTTCCCGTCTCTTGTCACCACTGGCAGAGATGTTCTTCATTTTGAGCATAATTATTAGGATAAGAAAAATTTCTGTATTGGGCCTATGATGGCGAATTGATTTGATGCTGGTCTGCAAATCACGTTCAAATGATTTCACAGCCTGAATGAATCCCGAACTCAGATGTTCCCAAGTATAATGTCCAAGTCTAAAGAACAGACAAGTGAGGTATGACTCCTTTTCAAAAGGTAGATGTAAAACCCAGAGCTGGGAAACCAAAGAGAACCCTCAGATGGAGCAAATTACTATGCAAGCAAAGGCTATAAGCATTAGATCAATCTTTCCTTTCAGTGAGGCCAGCAGAGAGATCTCTCAATAGGAGTGTGATGAGATAAGGAATTAGGTTACTCCAGGAACAATGCAGGCTTGGGAGATACAGGAGAGAGATCAGCACAAGAGAAGATAAGGGTAAAGACTGGAGCAAAGTGAAAAATTTAAAGAGAACTATTGTCTATTCAGGATTCAACCACCCAGGAAATCATAAAGCAGAACTGAGTTTTAATCACCTCAACATTACAAACTAAAACTGAGAAGTTCTTTAAAGCAAGAGAGTTTAAAAAAGTAACACTGATGAAACCTCTCTCAGTCTTTCTAAATGTCTATTCATGAAGTCACAGAGAACCAGCCACATTGTCTCTCCCTGAAACCTCAAACCCCAGTGCTCCAGGCAATACTTCATGACCCTTTCTCTGCAAAGTTTCCAGTAATTGTTATACACCTTAATGCTTCACATTTCCATAAATACCCTTCCCTATGAACTAGCCTGTCTGTGCTTTTCTTTGCTGGCAGCTCAGATGTTTCCTCTCCGAACTCCTGGTACTTCTGCAAGGCTCTGGTTCACAGCAGCCAAGGGGAAGGTGGGGATCCACACAAACTTCATTTACATGCCCATAAAGATCTGGGAATATTGTTATTTAAAGTTTTATGTTGAACTGGTCTTCACTACAGACACCTGGTACTAAGAGGACAGCTGCCTGGTCAGCATCCTTATTCACTGGCTCTCTTCCAGTTGTCTAACTTCACTAATTTGATTATGAGAATTATATAGTAATGCTCTGTTATGTATGATTATGCACCATCTACTGTAACTCTTAATTGCTATTAAAATCTCCATGGTGAAACAGTAATAATAATATATTCATATTAGTTACAGATCTTGCAGCTAAGCATGTAAGACTTTGCAGGCATCCATCAAAGGCAATGGCAAATAAGAAATATAGATAAAAAATAACACTGAGACAGCTCTTCCAGCTACAATTCATTCTTGTCTGCATTCAACTTAAAGTTTGATGGCATCTACTTCAAACCAGAACGTCATAAAGACAACCAGGCAGCAAAGGGAGAGCCAGCACTGGGTCAGTAGGTACTGAAAAATAAATTTGGGAGTTGTCAGCAAAAAAATGTAACACTAAAACCTGCGAGCATGAATAATAGTGCCCTAAAGAAGATATAAATACAGAATAGAGTAGAAAGCAAAAGGATATTAGTGTGACTCTATGAGCAATTTGGGACACTCCAGAAACAGAAGGACAAATATCCTATTGTCAGAATAAGAATGTGAAGAAGGCCAACACATTACAGACTTAACATGAAATAAAGCAATCAGAAAACGCACCAAATCTCATTGCCCACAGCAGCAAATGAACTGGAAAGAAATAGAAGGTGCAATTCACAGGCATGGCAATATTGAACTGGGAACAGCATGTAACCTAAAGACAATATTTGGAAAGGGTTGTCATATTTGAACAAAAAATTCATCTACAAATATGAGATATGCTTCTAGATGTTTTTCCTTCCTGGTTAAAGGCTGCGTAGCTGTTAGCACATTCCCCTACAGCTCTGTAAAGGAGGCTCTTCTGCTGTGTGAAGGACAACAAATGATGCTACATTAATCACAGAGAGAGACAGAGAAGACCCACAGGACTCAGGAGCTTGCTCGCCACAGGACACTGCCAGGCTCTCCTACACACACCCCATGGCTGTAGAAGTCTGGACAAAACCTCCTTCACCCACCAGGTTTTACAAGGAAACCCATTTCCTTTTCCTGTGCCATTGCTGGAGCAGGACTGAGGACCCCAGGTTGGGCTGGTTGGGGTCATCTTCCTCCCAAAGACTGCTGGTAGTAAGTAGGTTTTCCAATGAAGAAGGGACTAGGTTTTGGTACCAAGCCTGAGGATTTCATCCTTCTCAACACTAAAATGATACCTTTTTAAAAAGGGAGTTTATAGCAAGACGGAGACGTTCAACAGCTGCAGAAACTGAAGAAAAAGGGAATGGAAGATGAGAGTTCCAATTAAGACAGGATTCCTGCTGCAAGATTCTGAGGGTGGTGAGACACTGGCACAGGTTGCCCAGGGAGGAGGTGGGTGCCCCAACACTGGAGGTGTTCAAGACCAGGTTGGACGGGGCTTTGAGCAACCTGGTCTAAGGGGAGGTGTCCCTGCCCATGGCAAGGCAGGTGGAACCAGATGATCTTTGAGGTCCCTTCCAATCCAAACCATTCTATAATTCTGTGGCTGTTTCTGAAGTTATCTGCAGTCTCAAAACCAGTAACTGCCAAGAGAATAAGACTGTGAAAGATCTCCCATTTATTGTGGTGCTGAAGCACTGCAAGATGAAGAGCCACAGTCTCCGGAGCAGCAACCTCCTGCTTTCACACTCCTGAGAATAAAGGTACCAGACTCTGGGAGGGAAAACACAAGCTGGAAGTTCATGTTAAACTGAAGCCATGGAGACCCCAGTATTGCCAATGATGACAAAGAATGGAAGTCTGAAGTCTGGGTTATAATTACAACCAAGCAATGGTTGTGTTTCCTATGAGAGGTGTTGAAGATACATCCAAATACTGCGAATAGGCAAAGTTTGAATTCCTCTAAGTGTACACTAGCAAGGATTAGAGAAAGAAAGAATGGTTCTGAAGAGTATATCTGTGCAACTCAGCTCATACCTTCACAAGCAGCTCTTGCATTTCATCTGCATCCTCAACTCTTTCATGTTGAAGCTGAGGAGAAGACTTTTACTTGAGCTGCCCAGTCCTCTCCCCACTATGATGAAGCTGGGTTTTCCACATGGGTAATCTCATCATGCTAGATCTCTCATGGAATAAAACTTGGTACAACTGAAGACTTTTCAAAAATATTTTACTCAAAGGTAGGGCAGTTAACAAACAAGAAGTATAATAAAAGGTTGTCACAGGAGACTCCAGCAAAAGAGAACCCCAGGAGAAAAACATCTCAATAGGAATCTGAAGCTTAACATGCTGATTTTGCTAAATGCAATCTAAATGCCTCTGAGTGCAGTAAGGTTGATGAAAGGATCAATACTGATCAAAGAATTGACATTGATCAAACCACCAAATGAAGAACAATTTGATAGGTAAATATGAAAAAAAATCTACAGAATTCCCCAGGAGATTTCAGCACAAGATGGTATAAATGGGTAATTAATAAGTGACAATGAGAAGGCAAAAGGGAAGACACAGAAGGCAGGAGAAAGGCAAAGAATGCCTGTTAGCAAAGAGAAGAATGATGATGGGCAGGTAATAACCCTGAATAGAGAACCTAATTATCAGGAATCTCTTACGAGACCAAGCTGAGACAAACGTCTAAAAGCTTATTCTGTTCTCCCACGCTGCTGGAGTGTCTGAGCATCTCTCAGCCCTCCATGCAGCTATTCTCTCAATACTCTTTGAAAGGGGAAATATTGCCATTTCTTTTCAAAGAACACAGAGCTGAGCAATGTCACACTAAGGCCAAGCTCCCAGAGGAGCTGGTGTCTTACTTGCATTGATGCAGCCCAGATGTTCAGCTGAAAAATCAAACACAATCTGTGAGAAAACAGGGAACTGGATCCTGCCCTTTTCTTAACTGAGCAAACTATCCCAAAAGAAGATCAATTTCTTCCCCTAGAAGGCACCAGCTAGAGTTGAAGAGAGCAGGGTGGCAGGTCAGCCACGTCCCACACTCAAAACCTTCTCATTGCTAATATTTTTTCAACGTTATTAGTCTTGCTTTAAAAAAAGAGATCGATAAAAAGAAACTTTCCAATCCACAACAGAGGCAGGTCTGGAAGCAACAAGATACCAAACCGACTCCAGGGGCACGCAAGTAATCAAGATAAACCCAAAATGCAATCACAAACCACCGCGGAGAACACATCTAAAGCCCACTGCTGGGTCCAACTTGCTGTTAAGAATTAAACAAAAGAAGGAGGGAAAAAAAGCAAGCCTCTCTGCAGCACGAGCACTGAAGGCAGATAAAAGCTGCTGGGCAGTCCTTAATCCCACTGGATAATTTTTCACACTCCTGGATGGCAGTGTCTCCTCCTAGGAGCAGTAATTCTCACACCCGTGGAGCTGGAGGACAACAGCTCTCATGCACAGCAACCATAAATACGTGGTGTGTACACACCGGTGGCAACCACAGATAAATGAGTGTCAGGGGCTGTCCTACCCCACTGGCATCTCTGCCTCTGGTGATTTAGATGTATTTACCAGCTCTATGTCCTCTTATTTCATTAAACATTTGTATTTCTCACCAGGACCCTCCCTCATCCCCATGGAGTTCAGGGGATGCTTTGCTATGACTAAATGATACCACCATAGGCTTCCCACGCTGGTGGCAAGACTCTGCTTTTACACAGAATCACAGGAGCATTTTCTTTGGAGGAGACCTTTAAGGTCATTGAGTCCAACTGTTTCCCCATCCCTGCCAGGGCACCACTAACCCATGTCCCTCAGCACCACATCTCCATGGCTTGGAAACCCCTCCAGGGATGGGGACTCCACCACTGCCCTGCCCAGCCTGGCATGGCCCTTCACAACCCTTTTGGGGAAGACATTTTACCTCATGTCCAACCTAAAACTCCAATGGTGCATCTTGAGGCCATTTCATCTTTTTTCCTGTTGCTTGTTGCTTGAAGAAAAGACTGACCCAACTTCATTCCAACCTCCTTTCAGGGAGTTGTTGAGCAAGGTCTGCCCTGAGCCTCCTTTTCTCCAGGCTCAACAACCTCATGTCCCTCAGCCTCCACAGTAACCACCCAGCTCCCTACCCTCCCTGCCAAGAGAAACGTGCTGATTATTGTTGCACAGGGGAAAACAATAAGAGCAAGGGCAGGAAAAAAAAAAAACCCAAACAAAATCCATAAATATATCTCAAGAAACAGAAGGACAGTGCAGAACACAATCAAGTCACTGCCAACAGACCGAAACAAAGAAAATGGAGCTTATTTAACAGGAGCACTCAGGAAGCAGCATTGCTGGCACTCACTCTCAGCACAAAAAATCATCTGATCCAGTTTCCACCAAAAGCCAGAGAACTTAGCACAAATAAGGAAGTGCCAACATGTTTTAGAGCATGTGCAGCCAAAGCTTCCATACTGCTGCAATACCAAATCTTGCTTAAGTGTTGGGTGGACACCAAGGGGTCTCACCACTCCTGCAGTTACCAGCTTCTGGTGAAAGACAGCAAGGAGCCCACCAGTGAGCAGTGAAACAAACTTCCCATATAAATACAGCAACAAGTAGATGTCAGTATCAGAATAAAGCCCTCAGAAAATGCCATTTTATTTTTTTTTCAATCAGCATTAAGGTACCTCACCCTCCTATCTGAGCTCTGTCTCCTTGAGCAATCCTGCAACACACTCTGGCATCCTACAACCTCCTGGCCTTTGCCACTCCTGAGGTGGAATCTCACAGTCCCTCCACTAAAAAGCAAAGAATGACTCGTGTTATTGCCCATGTACCAAAAGGGTATTTTTAGACACCCAACAGAGACATCCAGTGCTCCAAGTTATCACTAGAACTTGAGTGGGTTGATGTTTTTCCCTGAATACAGGGCTCAAAACTGATGAAAGCTCTCACTCAATGAAACATTTTGAGGAAGCTGAATCAAATTAAATATTTCTACTGTAAGAATGTCCAAATATTTTTTCTCAAATCAAACATTTTGACAGAATTGGATAAACTTGAAAGTAATCAGTGTCTAAAATTCTGGATTTTTCAACTTCTTGCCCTGACTTGGGAATAAAATACTAAAATTACTGAAGTTCCTCATGGACTAGGAATGCTGTTGTCCCAGCTCTATTCTCTGTTAAAAAGCCTTTCTTAAAGTCTATACCAGAAGAAAAAGAGCCTGATTCCACCACTCTCGTCCATATACCTCTAATCAACTGGATCATCTGATCCCATCACTCTAACCCATCACCCTAATTGATTATAGAATCACAGAATGGTTTGAGTTGGAAGGGACCTCAAAGCTCATCAAGTTCCAACCCCCTGCCATGGCAGGGACACCTCCCACTAGACCAGGTTGCTCCCAGCCCCCTCCAACCAGGCCTTGGACACCTCCAGGGATGGAGCATCCACAACCCCCCTGGGCTGGGAGAGCCCAAGCAGGACAGGCTACAGCAGCATGTCTCTTGCCAGCACTATTAGTGCTCGGCCTAATTTCAACTGAGCACAGCAAACATGAACAGATGGGCACCCACCTCACAGCTCAGGGTGTGCAACTTCGGAGATGAGGCTGGAAACTCATGTGAACCCTATTAACTTTGTGGCTGCTTCAGCCCAAGTGGCATCTTGCTTTCATTCACATCAAAATCCCATTAAAAAATAAGAGAAAAGGCTATGATGTCTTGTATGGGACACCCTGCAGTTGACTGAGCACATGAGATGGATGGAAAGTTTCATCCTGTGAGCCTCTGACATTAAAAAATACAGATGTAAAACTGGCCATTCCTACACCAAGGAGATGACAAGTTATCCTGTGATCAAATTAAAAAAGAGAAGATTTAGACCAGAGAAGGGAGAAATTGTTGACACTGAGGGCGGTGAGAGCCTGTGCCAGGTTGCCCAGAGAGGTGGTGGCTGCCCCATCCCTGGAACCATTGCAGGGGAGGTTGGCCGGGGCTCTGAGCAACCTGCTCTAGCCGCAGATGTCCCTGCTCCCTGCAGGGAAAATGGATGAGATGGCCTTGAAAGGTCCCTTCCCACCCAAACCATTCCATGAAGTTCTGCACTAATTCCCAAAGTGAGTGCAGCAACACAGACCTGGAGTTGTTGGTTTTGCTGCAAGGAATCCACAAGAATACAAAATGTGCTGTCATTCCATGCCACGTACCTCTACTACTCCAGGTAGGTGTTCCCAGTTTTGCAGCCATACCCTCTTTATTCTGGTTCTGCAGTGCTGGGGAGTCCTGGCCAGCAAACCTCTCCCTTGCTAAACAGCTCCACAGCAGGTGCTGAGTTTGAGACATGGAAAAGTGAAGACAAGGGAACCTTCACCCCAAACACAAACCTTGACACTGCAAAACAATGTCAGTTTAAACCACCTTCCATGTTATCTTTCTCTTTTTACCTACCTAACACTATGTACAATATTAGGATACACTCAAAACCTGTGTGATTGGTAGATATTCCCAAAGAGATACTTCCCTAAAACTTCTAATCCCATCAGAAATTAAACCAGAAGGAAGAAGAAGAAATCCATCTTTCCCTTGAGAAAAATTTCTGTGTAATCAATGGAAAATTACAGCTATTCCACAGATTTTCTTGAATGGCCTCACACAACTAAAGGAAGTTTTGCTCCTACCTTATAAAATATGTAACAGCAACATTCCTGATTAAATTATGCAAGCTTCTCAAGTCATCTTTGGAGGGAAAAAAAGAATTAAACTGTTGATAATCCATGGAGAGATACCACCAAAGCTCTATCTAGTTAAAAACCTTTCAGGGATGCAAACCAATGCATAAAATAAGTGTGGTTTAAATTAAGAGCTAGTAAATAATTCCACAGTCTTACAAATTAAATGTTTGTTGAAACACATGCCTGGTGCTAGAGCAGCAGAGTGTAGCTCTATATGTGGTTGCATATCAATGCATTTAATACTTACATAGTAGAGCTTAATGGGAAATATGTAGAGCAAGAAAATGTCTATTCTGAATCAGAAGATTTCATCCATTCACATAAACCAGAATAAAAAGGAATTGCTTGTTAGGGGTTAGTTAAATATACACCTGCATGTGTAAGGGGATGTGAAAGTGTCTCCTCCGACAAGAGGTTAAGCAACACAGACATCTGGACAATGCAGTTTTTCTGGGGAATGCTGTATTTCAGATTCTTACTACAAACAGGGGAAAAAAAATCCTGCTCTATGCTGCTCTTTCCTATAAAACAGGAAAGAAAAACACAGATTACATTGGAAATGGTCTTCAATAAGTTCTCTGAAGCACTGTGGAGTCAACCTGACTTATTCGCAGAAGGATGAGACAGGGTGTAATGTAGAACCCAATCTTTTTCTCCCATATAATTTTATTTATAATTAATTTCCACATAAAAAGGTTGCACAGACCCGCAGCTCTTGAGAGACAGCCACGTTCTGGCCAGAAGACAGACGTCTCAACCCTGTGAGGGCTTCTAAGAGGCAAGTGCCAGTGACACTTTGCTCCGGTCACTGCTTTGCTGTAAAACATGAACCTTGATTTCTGGAGCTAAATGGCACGATCTGTAAAAACAGGGAGAAGCTGCTGACTCACAGCAATCCCTCAGCAGAGGGAAAACAAGATGCTGCCAGAACAGGCTACAAATTGACCCTGTCAGTATTAAGTTACATCTTATAGGTTCTTCCTATATCAAATGAAGAGCTTCTTGCTCTTCCATCTGCACTCACAGGCTCAGTGAACTGCAAGGGACTGCAACAAGCTCCCAGGGAAAGCCCAGGAGTATTTTTTTTTACTTTTATTTTTTTTAATAACTCAGAAGGAATTTTAGAAATGTTTTTATCCACAGCCAGAGTCTAGAGTCATAAATGGACATAGACAAACCAAGAATGAACATCTCAAAGGCTCAGGAGCACTCTGCTTTGTGTTCAAAACTGAGGGATCTTGACTCTATCTTAAAAAGAAATATGAAATAAAAATGTATTAACTTTACCCACTGGAATTTCCAGAAGTTTCTTGAGCATATATTCTTTTTCCACTGGACATTTGCCTAGCATGGTATTTGTGTATTAGCCAAGGGCTTTGGGCCATGTTAGCACAGGACCATTCAATGCAGGTCATGCAGATCAAGCTTCACATACCACCATCAGTGCTGCAGGGCTCTAGAGAGGATCTGTACATAGCCCTGAGCTTAACCCACAGCCCAGGCTCACCTGTTTTAGCAGCTCTTTGCACATCTTGCTCTTGCACATCTTTATTGGCATGAGTAACAGCCTAGAAATGAGTAATGACCCACAGCGAGCAAACTGGAGCTCCCCCACACAGCCCATCTCTGGAACCTAGAAGGCCTTTTTTGTAAGCTATTGGCCAGGCTACTGGAGGATTATAAAGAATTATAGGATTGTTTTGGCTGGAAGAGACCTTTAAGATCATTGTGTCCAACCATCAGCCCAGTACTACCAGGGCACCACTAAACCATGACCCTCAGTACCATGTCTCTACAGCTTGGAAACCCCTCCAGGGATGGGGACTCCACCGCTGCCCTGCACAGCCTCTTCTACAACTTGACAACCCTTTTGGGGAAGACATTCTTCCTCATGTCCAACCTAAATCTCCCCTGGCACAACTTGAGGCCGTTCCCTCTTGTCCTATCTCTCGTTCCTTGGGAGAAGAGGCTGACCTTCACCTCAGTACAATCTCCTTTCTGGGACTTGCAGGCCTGGCAGGAGTCAGGAGTGCTCCATCGTGCACAGCCAGAGCAAGGCTGCCTGGATTCACAACATCTGCCCAGTCTAAGAAATATAAATCTTTACAAAATCCTAGGGAATAAACTCTGCCTCAACCTCCAAAAGATGATCTCTGGAGCCCTGGTTCAGGGCCCTCTTTGTTATGAGAGGTTATTTCACTGGGAAATAGAGAATTTGCTGAACCGGGGTTTAGAGGGGAAAACAAAATAACAAATCATTAGGCGAGTAATGCAGAAAGAAAAGGAGCAGCTCAGAGAAATCTCATTTGAAAACCTATTTGACTGAGGAAAAAAGCAGCGAGCTTCACAGAAATAAATAAATAAAGCACAGGAAGAAAAACATCATTAAATGCAGAGCCAGAAAAAGGAACATTTACGAGAAGAGAAATTGTAGTTGCACGAGGTTCCCTTTCCTCCAGAAACACATCCTTGCAAGTAGCTTTGCATGACAATGAAAATAGGTGCAGAATCACATACAGTGGATTTAACACCAGTGGTAAAGAGAATAAAATGTGTTTTGTATGGAATGGATTTCTTCCCACATGAAAAAAGGAAAATTTGAGATGCTTTCCCCACCCTTTATGAAGGGCACGTAAATCAAGAATCACATTCTTCAGTCTCACAAAATATTTGTGTACAGGGAACCAAACCCAACTTCTTCATTTCCAGTATATTTTTACTCCACCAAAAGCTAACTCCGCAGGATTCTCCTATTCTAACCCCAAGCACTCCTTTCCTACACCAGATTTCCTTCCACTCCTTCTCTTCTAATGACACTACCAGCAATTGAGGGAGCATCAGACTTCTCCACACAACTACAAATCTGGATTAATTTAACTGAACGAAAACACATGAATTATTCTGGATTTGTACTTTGGCAAAGCAGAACAGGGTTTGACCTCAGATCAAGTAAGGGACATCAAACATTGTACAACAGGTTAAGATGATAATTTAATTTAGTTAAAGGAAGGGGAGACAGGCGCTCATTTCTGAGTTTTATTAGTTGTAATCTAGAAACTAACCAAAAAAAAGGAAGAGAGGGAGGAAAAT
>VYZX01030616.1:153500-204492 GCA_013401335.1 Brachypteracias leptosomus
GGAAGAGGAGGGGGAAAAAAAGGGGGGGAAAAGGAGGAGAAAAAAAGAAAAGGAGGGGGAAAAGGAACACATTGCTTTAAACAAGGAGAAAGAATGAAAAGACAGTTGTGGAAAGCAGGCTGTGACTTGAGAAGAACCTCTGCAGAAAATTTAGTGACCAGAACAGGAGCTCTGATTGTTTTTATCTGCCAGCACCACTTTACTTATCTTTTTTCATGGATTTTATAATAACAAGGAACCAGAGGAACACTGATCACTATAACAGTTTAAACTTCTAATCAATAGCAAATTCAAACCGAATTTCTAAACCAAAACATTCCCTTTGTCTTACATATACATTCAACCTTGAATTATTTGTTGGACAATTCACTAATTCTCACATACTGCGTAACTATTCATAAATGCAATAAACACCTATTGCAGAAATCCCAGCCCAGAAGAAGTTACCAAAGGTTTTTAAATGGCCTGTGCACTGACACATCTACCTGTTGTGCTGCTAATTCTCTGCTTCCTCCTCTCACACCAACCTCAGCAACATCTCCTCAGCACCCCTCCATCTTTTAGTCTTCCTTTCCACACTCAGGATAAACATTGATGTTCCTCTTCATCTTTTAGTCTTCATTTGTTCATCTTTTAGTCTTCATCTGTTACAGGAACTTTCTTCCTCAGGAACTTTCTTCAAACTGATCAGCTTCTTGCTGCTTCTGTTGCTGCTCCTTATTGCTGCTTCTCTCTTCTGTTGCTTCTTTCCAACTGGTTCAGTTCCTGCTTCTGCCCAGACTGGTTCAGTTCCTGGTTGGTCTCTCTCTGGCCTCACCCACCACCCCAACCACCATCACCTGGGGGCAGTTGGGGGCTCACACAGCTGGGCCAGGTTCTGCCTCTGGGGCCTGAAACCCCTTGGGGAACAAAACATGTTGCTGGGTTGGGACTCACCCACAGGCCGATTCCACTCGGGGCCCCAGCACTTCCCTCTGCAGAACCATTATAATTCTCTTGTTATATACACTCATCAAGCAGTTTTAAAAAAACTTAGAAGTATTTTTTCCCCCATTTCTCAAATAAAAGAAAATAAGAACCTATCTTGCAAGAACAAGGCCTAGCTCACCAGGCAGGTGAGCTCTACAGTCGTGCCTAAAATCTGCAGATAATTGTTTAGATTCCCCATCTAATTGCATTAATGGCTCTCCCTGACAATTCTTCATTTAAGTATTTTGATCTGATACTTTCTCTAGGTTTTAGGAAAGAACTAGGCATCAAAAAGGGGAGCCTGTTGCCACCACTGTATTTTAAGTGCTGTCCTGTCCTCGAGCTCTTCTTTCAAGGTGCTCATTAACCACTCCTATAAAATCAACATATTCTTTATTCTTCTAGGAAGGCAGTTAATAGGTTGCACAAAGTTAAGAGTGTTTCCTCAATTTTCCAGCTGAATTCCAACCTCTTCTCGAGTGATTTGTAGCCCAACATATGATTTCTAGCAGATGCCTATTTGAACAGATATTATTAGCTTAGAAACCAGGCATAAACTCTCGAAGGTCAGAAAAGGAGAAAAACTGACAGGAAGAGTCTCAAGCAAACGAAGGTAAACACATCAAACAATCTGTTTAGCTCAGGCACCACATGAGTCAGTGGAGTCACCTCTTCTCTGCACACAAAGTTAAATCTAGAGAGGAAAATAACGATTTTTGAAACTCAAGGGCAGCAAACCCTGTTTAGATGAAAGAAGAGAGGAAAAACAAGGGAATAAAGAACTGGAAGTCATTACAGCAACTTCTGCTGCACGCCAGCAACATGAGGAGCACTCCCATCTCCAACACCCTCGCCTCAGGAATCCCTGTCTATGAAGTGAGCACATCTGGAGCAGTAACTCCAAAAATTAAAGGAAAATAGCTGCTTTAACATACTACAAGCAAGACATAATTAACTCCCACTTCCCACACCACAGCTCCCTGTTGAGGCTTTGCTGACACAGGGACTAAAACTCAAATATCTACTTCTTGTAGATATTTGCAGGGAAATACCAAGCTTACCTATCTCTTAATTTCTTCAAACCCTGAGCTATTTCTATGAAGACTGGAATTGCCTATGAAAATCTCTTTACAGCTGAAGGTTGAGGTCCAAAGCCACAGTGTGATCATCTCAGACTGGTCTTCAGAGAAGCAACTCCTAATGGTACTTGGGATGGTACTTGATACCTCTGCTTATTGTAACGGGGTTGCACTAGATGACCTTTGGAGGTCCCTTCCCACCCAATACATTCTCTGATTCCATGAATGCTCTAGCAGGATTAAACCTCAAGTTGCTATGCCTGTTCCTAGGCACTACCTCAGACCAACTAGCAGTAGCAAATAATTATTATCTTCACCAGAAATGCTTTTCTCAGAGTCAGATATTATGTACTTTCTTGCAAGTAACCTTTAGTTTACAGTAACACAATATTTATGGGGAACCTGGGTACCCACCTGGTCCTAGAAAAAAAGGAGTCTTGATTAGTCCCACAAAGTTAATCAGCATAGAAAGGTCAGCTTTACATGTCCATACAAAGTCCAAATTTTAAATGAGATCCTATGCAAAATCCACAGTGGAAGTTTTTTCCATCTGACTCCTTATTAAGACAACAATAACTACCTTCCTTCAGTCAAATAGCTTCCTTCAGATGTTTTCCCCTATTAAACAATGTTGTCGAGTCCACTATAAAGAAAACACCACAAAGCTTGTTTATTATTCTTTTCCATCAATGATTCCTTTATATCAACACATACTGTGAAGAAATGGGAGAATTAAAAACATACTGCTCTTCCAGTGACACAGTATCTAAGCTCAGGCTTAAGATACAAGCCTGAAGATAGGATATCTAAACAGAAGAGAGGATGCAGTGAAAACCCAAAGTCCCACTCTACTTTGAAAAGCAGAAACTAAACCAGAAAAATCTCTATGAAGCATAATTTCTATTGGCAAAACACACGTATTTATTCCATTGTTAATACATAAGATGGGATTTATTTGCTATGTTTGAATTTGATTTCAGAACATCAAAAGCAAAGTACACTGAATAATTTAAGCTTTAATGTATTTCCCTGAATGGAACATGCTCCCATGAGAGGCAAGTAAAAGAATCAGTTTACACTGTGCAAATGGACACTAGTAAAGAAAGATTTCCCTAAACACAACACGTCAATACAATTTACAATCCCTGGCTTTATATAAACTACTAAAAATCTGGCTTTCGTAGTTTGGCTAATGTAAAACTCTTGTATCTGAACCATAATGGCATTTGATTCTTACACCTGAATAATCTGAAGCATTGGAAGGAACTAGGATATGGGTGGGGAGAAGATTTCAAATAATTAATCAAGACTAGGAAAGAATGATAAACTAGTTCTCTGATGCTTTGAAACATATTCTGGATGGAGCACAGAGCAGTCGCAGGCTCTTCAAATTTAATCAACAGCATCACTGGAATACTGTAACTGGATTTCAGAGCTGAGGGTGCTATTCAACAAGGAGTAATATTCTCTTTGGCTTCTCACCATATGGAAACTAGAGCCACAACTTACACACACAAAGGCTTATTAATACAAAATGGCTCAGAGGTGTAGCAAGTGCAAGAGATGAATTTTGCTTGTAAGGACTAGAGAGGCAATAAAGGAGATTCACTCAAAGAAAAGAAAATCCTTTACCCTGATCAGCAAGTCAGATGTTTGGTAAAGCTGCCATGATGGGAGAGAGAGAGTTAAAAGCATCAGTGACTCTCTGTTGGGGCTTTCTCAGGTTTAATTTCCCAAATGCCAGAATTCAAGAGTGGGGCAGATGTAAATTTTTCAGTGTGCAAGATAATGTCTCTCATATCTTGATTAGCATGGTTTGATTGGGATTCACAGGATGGTCTGGGTTGAACAGGACCTTTACAGGTCATCTAGTCCCACCTCCAATTAATTAGGAATTAAAGCATTCAGATACATCATTATTACAAATGCTATAATTGATTTTAGCTGAGCATGAGCTCAGTTATGGCTCATACCGAAGCAAAAATGCAGTCAACTAGACAGTGAGTCAAGAGACAGCAGCAAGGTAGCTGTCACAAAAACCACCTTGCTTGGTCCAAGACACCACTGGAGTCCAGTCAAATTAGAAGCAAGTGGCCAAAGAAGAGGCAAAAAGCAGCATAAATTGACAAGCCCTCGATCAAACGTCCTGAAGCTCCCTGCAGGGCTTCTGCTCAGGAAGGGCTGCTGGAAATGTCATTTGCCTTATTATACTAAAATGATCCTGTTTTAAAGAAGGGCAGGAAGGTAGGGGGCTCCTCCACACCCACTGGAGACCCTACACGGCCTGGATACCTGCCACCAAAAGTAAATAAGGGAGGTGAGAAATCATCTCTGTATCTAGAAAATACCACACAAACTACTGGTCTGCCCCCACATGAGCCAACCCAGGCCAACTAATGCAAGGCCCACAAGACAGCACCGAATTTCATCCTGCAGGAGGCTAAAAATTCAAGTTCCAAAGCAAGAAAACCCTCAGAGAAGTAAGTAGCTTGGAACCCATCAGCTGTACTGTCCTTAGGGATGGCTGGAGGAAATGTCATTACTCATCTGCTGTAGCTCTGAGGACATTAAACTGAAGTAGTTCTGGACCTAATCTGCACAGGTGCCTCTGTAAACCCTACTGAAGCTTTGCCCAAGATATATATATGTATGAATAAGTATTATATATGTATAAATATGTATTATGTACTTATAAATATATTTGAGATACCCAAGCACCAATCTCTTATAATTTCTTCATAGGAGTAATTGAGTCTTGCATGTACTGACGAAAAACAAAGAGGAAACACAACAAACCCCCGCAATTTCTAAAAGAAAAAGTAGATTTTTAACAGTCAACAAGTTCTACTGGAACTTCAGAGTATCCCGAGGTTAACTCCGGAGTCATTCAAAGCCCTTTTCACTCCTGTCACAAGAACTCAGCTTTTCTTCCAGATAAATCAAAAGGACATAAATTCACAGGGGAGGTTCCCTCTCTCAGCTTTTTTCTTTTATTTATTTTTAATTCTTTCTCACAAGTAGCTTTTGCTATTGTTCCTTGAAACATCCATTATCCTTCAAGTCGAAACACTAGACAACAATTTTGCAACCTTCTTGCACATCACTAATGATTCCAGTTCCTCCAGTGTGAAAGAGTAGAAAAATCAGAGGGCTTTTAATCAGATTAAATACAGGTATATACAGAGCAGTACAAAAAAGCAACACCTGGGGAAAAGCTGGTATTAAGTGTGTCTCCTTTTTTATTTTTAACTATTTTGATATTTAGCTATTCAGTAAAATTTCTGAAAATTTGATAATTTCTGAAGCAAATATCTAAATTTCATAATATGAAATGTATAAATTAAAGTGGTATAAATGCAAATCTCTAGGACATGCAACCATCAGTCTGCACCCAACCTAACTCATTTTTTCTAGAGAAGAAACTGATTTTTTCTCAGCACAAAACCACACCCAAGACTCATCATAATAGCAGCCAAAACTCTCATACACGTGTATTGTCAGAATTTTTCCTGTAATAAAGAAAGCCCTGCTTAAAATGGCATTTTCCATAACTTACTAGTCCTATACTACCTCATTATGCATTAGGAGGTAATTTTCCTATTTTTAGGAGATAAAGTTACTAAATTTTGAAAACTGACATATTCATTATTCTATTTAAAAATGCAAATACTATTTGGTTTCAAATCCCACTGGTAGTTCCCCAGTTAGGCTGCTCTGCACCTCCAGTAACCACCACAGCTCACACGGTTTAGGACACGTCCTTTGGGTTGATTGAGTTTTGTTTCATTTTTCAGTGTACCTAAATGGGTTTATGTTCTAAACCCAGGATGCCAGGGTACCAGCTCAGTGATCGGATGAGCTGATGCACATTTTTTGCTTCCCTCAATGTCAGCACATCCCTCTCCTCTCCTCTCTGCTGGGCTCCTCTGCGTCCCAGCAGCTTCATCCCTCCCTCCTGCAGCCCACACAAAGCTCGCCCATCAAAGGAGGACAAAGAGAAAAGAAAAACTCTCCCAACTGCTGAAGCAAATTGTGCGTATGGGTGTCATGAAGCTGAGACCAAAGCAATGTGTTTGTTAACAGTTCTCCAGCTTGTTCTCTCCATTCTCTTCTCTTCTTCGCACCATTTTTAACTTCTTCTTGTCCATGTTTGCAATAAAAAGCCCTTTGCCTGGTTTCAGAGCCCACAGGTATACCATTTTTCAAGCCCATTCAATAGCCAAAAACCCGAAGGAGAAACCAAGATTTAGGAAAGCTGTAGAACATTAATTCAGTTGCATATTCCTCCTATGTCCACAAAGGCCAAAAACTAGTTTCTACTCTCTTTACATTTGGTGACCACCAGCCAAGCAGTTTTATCTCCTTTCATACCCCCTTCAGGCAAATATATGTCTGCTCATACATATTTAATCATGTGTATCCATATTTTTAACTATATTCTTGTTCTTTTGCATCACAATACAATGCTAAGCCACATCTTAAATGCTCTTACACATTTTCCTGAGACAAAATACTCCAAATATACCCAAAATACCACAAAGAAAAGCTGCTTTTCCCTGAGCAGGGCACCATCTCCTCCTCTCTCCTCTCATCCTCTTCACTTCTCTTTGATAACTAATAAAAGTCCCATTTTATTGCAGCTCTCCAACTCCTGATGGTCTATGAGCCTGTCTTCAAGGCTGAAAAAGGGGCAGATTTTTTATCTTTGTTGTTTGCTTTTACTTTTACCTTAAGGTTCTTAAAATATATTGTCCCAAGGTAAATGCAGAGCATGTGTTGGTCCCTTTGGTTTCCCCATGAAGAAGGTTTGAAGAAGCTTTGCCCCACAGTATAAAAGAGGGCAGGATCTTTACTGTGCTTTGACTTTTGCACAGATAAGAAAGAAACTACCCTAAAAGTACAAGAAACAAATCTGAAACTTCTTAGGTGTTGAAAGAATCTTTCTATGCTTTCTAACCATGAAGCTTTCAAACCACAATGAAGAATTCTGAGAGCTTCACTCAGGGTGGTGAGACATCAGCACAGGATGCCCAGGGAAGTTGTGGATGCTTCACCCCTGGATCTGTTCAATCCCCAGGTTGGATGGTACAAACATGAAAGGTCCAAGCCCTGCTGCTCCAGGGAAGGTGCCACCACCAAAGACTGTTGCTGGCCCTCACCTTTTCCTGGTGGCCTTTCCACAGCCCCTTAAATCTGGACCTCCCACCTTTGCTGTAGCCACTATGGCCTCCATCATTACCATCATGAACTGTACCTGTTGCTATCTGCTCTTTTACTGCTCCTACATCAGCCTCACTCTGTCAGTTATTTACACTCATTTTTTGGGGAGTCAGGCTTGTTACACAGAAGAAAGAATTAAAAATAGTCTATGTGAAAAAAAAAATTAAGCAGTATGATGGGGCAGCAGAAGGGGACTGAGATGTACATGAGAGAAGTCACCACAGCAACTGGCAGCAGCAGGAGACCTCCAGTGCCCTGAAGCTTCTCTCTCTGCCCCTTCCTCCTCCACAGTGCCCAAAACTCCCCCAATTCAGCAGCACGCAGGGGAGGACACCTCCATGCCCCTCATCTGAAGTGTTCTCAGGACTTGCCCAGGCAGCCTCCTTTATAGCCAGAGCCTTCCCCCAGCAGGGCCAGCCCATCCTCAGCCTCACTGGCCACATGTGGGGCTGCTCCAGCCCTAGCTGGAGTCCATCACAAACAGACCACAGCCAAAGCCCCACAGCTCATCACCCCACTCCCCACCACAGCCAGCTTGGATGGGGCTTGGAGCAACCTGGTGTAGTGGGAGGTGTCCCTGCCATGGCAGGGGGGTTGGAACTGGATGAGCTTTGAGGTCCCTTCTAACCCAACCCATCCTATGTTTCTATGATAAATTCAATGCCAGCCAACACAGCTAAAGCCAGCTGAGCATCTCTAGGCATCCATTATTTACCTGCTTATTTTAATAGACAAGAATGACAGCTGTTATGATCCTGAACAGCCATAACTCCACCAACCACCACATGAAATAAGCTCGTCACAAAAGCCTGTGTGTGCTGAACCACCATCAATTGTGCCACAGTACAGCATTAACAATGCATTTATTAACTAATCTTTCTGCTACTCTTATTGTTCTATAAGTTCTTATGGCAGTGAGCAGGGACTGCTGAAGTTTAGGAAGCTATAGAGCTGCAAACCTAAGAGCTCAGAGCAGATTCTGTGTTATTACACGGACCAAATGAGATCAGCAATGATAAATTCTCCCTTGGAGGAGCAGTGAAATACAAGCTGGAACAGCAGTAACTCTGGGCTTTCAGGGAAGATATGGCACAACATGGTGAAGGGGGGAACAAGGAAAATGTGATTGAGGTCACCTCCACTTAACCTCTCCTGGGGAGGGAAACACAGGTAAAACAGAGAGCTGTTAAAAGGCAGAGTCAAATGAAAAGTGACTCCACTTAATAAAGTTGCCTAAAGGTCAATGCTTATAGCAAAAATAAATCAAATGGAAAAAAAAAGAGGAAGGTTTTTAAATGGGGTCAACTAATGTAAAGCACGAAAAAAGAGGCTGCAGCTACACTGAACGTTGCATTTTGTCTTCAGTCCTGAACAGAAGCTCTGACACTAACCTGGCTCTGTGGAGAACATGGGAATGGCTGGTGGCACTGGGGAGCTCCTCAGCTTGAGAAGGTTTGGCTCCACTGAGAACCTCCATCACGTTCTTCAGCTGTGTTTCCTCCAGACCAAGAGTTTTAATTGCTATGAGGCAACTTCTAGCCTCAGACCCCAATGGTATTTCAACATAAATAAAAAATACAGACTCTTTTTTTTTTTCCTCAGAGCATAACTGAGGTTGTTGCAATGACTGAGGAGTTTTTGGTATCAATCTAGGACAGCCAAACAGTTTTGCTTGTCTAACTTTAAACAAAGTTGGATGTAAAGTCTCAACAGGGCTAGCTATTACTGGCACTACTAAATATAAGTGCATGGGTTAGGGTTTGCAGAGTCAAAGGTGCAGAACACATTAGTCTTTATTCCATTTCTCAGGTATTCCTGATAAAAAGGATATTGAAGTCTTGAGAGAAATAATCACAATCAATTTAAGTAGAAGGATTATTAGGATGGCTCAGTTCAAAAAAAAAAAAAAGGATATGGCAGAAAAAAAACAAACTGTATTTGTGACTATATGCCTTAAAACTCTTCCCCAACTCTTCACCTGTTGTGTTGAATAATAAAAAATCCAAATCAAATCCAAATTTCAGTATGCCAGCTAAAAACATGCAATGATCGAATCCTTTAGGTTGGAAAAGCCCTTTAAGATCACCCAGTCCATCCCTGAACCCACTGTTCTCTCAAATCTTTATGCAATTTTATCAACCAGTGCCACTGCATTGCACTGGTATATTTAAAAGTCACAGTCTAATTCTTGGGTTTAACTGTATAATGCCAAATTGTTTAAGAAAAACTGATAGGAATTCATTAAATGGTGAGCAGCTTCAATCTGAAAGTGGGTTTTATAGTGTATTACTACACTGGACTGCAAAGACAGATTAGCTTGAAATTTCTTCTGTAATTAATTCCCTGGAGCGAAATCTATTCACATGCAAGAAGAAGGACACTTAATTAATAGCCAAATATATTTAAATTGATATATCAGCAACTCACAGACAATTGTAGCTTCATTCCTCAGTGAAACCCAACACAGCACTATTTAAAGCACAAACCAAAGCTATAACAGATCTTGTGAAAGTAAAGAATAATCCTTTTGTTTGGGTTGCAGTAACTCACTAGATAGGGAATAATTCTGATTGATATTAATTATCCTGAAAATATTAGAAGGATTGGGTTTTTTTTTTAATTATAAAGAAGTGTTAGTGGGAAAACCCCAGAGCTCAACCAGAGCTCTCAGCTGAGATAGCAAATGTGTCTTCTAAAGGTAAAAATTGGTGTGGGAAGTGTTTTTAGGTCCTGTCTATGCTCCTGGCTGAAAACATCCAGTGTTTCATCCTCCTGGGGTATAGTCTGCATCCTTTGGGAAACCTCCTTCTCACTGAAATGAATGAAAAGCCTAACCTTAAAACACTGCAAGATTTCCATGACTATAAACAATCTCTCCCACCTACTAAAATTGCTCTGGTCCAGCAGGAACCAGGTTATGTTCCACTTCTGCATGGTATTTCAGCCAACAAATGCCAATATTTAAATATCTCTAAACCATGCACCATCAGGATTTTCTAGGGATCTATAAATCAGTATCACAATGCCAGCTATCAGAAAGATAACACTGCCTGAGAGTTCCACAAAGATTATCAGTGTTTTCTGGTTGCTCTTGCTAGGGAAGCTGCAAACAGTTTGTACTCTGAATATATATATATACACACATACACACAAAATACATTTATCAGGTTCAAGAGAAGCAATGACTAAAAAAGTGCTTTACAGCCATAAACACATCATTTTATTTAAGGATGGAGAAATACAAACTTCAAGAAAGAAGCACAAAGGGATCCTGCTTCACCTCCCTGGAAAATCCCAAATAGTGAATCAATATCAGTTGTGAATCAATATCAAAGGTTGTTTTTATGGAGAACTGCTACACAAATGCTGTCACTTCCATTAGCTGGAAGCAGATGATTGGCTCCTTAGTCAATTAAAAATACTGATTTGATTCAAATATTCAGGAAAAAACCTGACAGCAAAGTCCAATGTGAAATTGGGTAGAAGAGTCTCATGTACTAAGCAATGAAAACTACTGGTTAAATGGAAAAGGCAAAGGATATATTCAGGCAAATTTTGTATGGTGCCATCCTTCAACCAACCTTCCTGGACTCATTGAAACATTTAGGTTGGAAAAGACCTTTAAGATGATCAAGTCCATACATATTATATAAAATCTCAATTATTGCCACATCTATACCCATCTGGAGAGAACGCCACATACACCTACCTAGCCAGAATTAAACTGATGTTTACCACTAAACACAGGGCAGCAGATAAAAGAATTTCTATTTCCAAAATGAAGCAGAAAATGGACTTGACACTGCCTCAATATTTCTACAATCCTATGGCACGTTGTTCAGAATCAAGCTCGCAGCTACCACAAGCACATCACAAATCAGATTAGGGTAACAAATTCACTCAAAGCATCGAAGCAGAAAAAGTTCTCTTTGAAAGTCACATTCCCTATGGCAGCTTTGTGAGGAATGTGCTCCCAAGAGCACCGTGTTCCTACAAGAACCTGAGAGGATTCTCTTGTCCAGTGGATTTCTTCTCCTCAGAAAAACCCCTTCTCCTTTGCCACGTACCAGGGTAACATGAAAGATGCTACAGACCATGTCAGGTAGAACCTGCCAGTTTGTAAGAAAGAAGGCTTGCAAATGAGTTCGGAAAAAAACCCTAGCTGTATGAGTCTGAATTTTTGCCATATAAGATCTCCCTACCCTGACTTTTTATTATTTCTGGGAATATTGCAGCATGAATAAGCCAAGGGATGAAACTTAAACAGCAGAGTAGCGCATACAATTATTTCTAAAGAATTTTAATGCCAGCTGATAAGAGCTTTGAAACAAAACCTTCTTCCTTCACAGTCACACAAATTGATTAAAATTTGAAAAGAAGAATCTCAAAGAGATCTGTTCAATTCTGGTTTTCCATGAGGATTCCCAGTAGGGGGGGGGCACATTGTGCTACACATGAGCAGACAGGCTGAAACAAGAGCCCCAACGCCATCAATATTTACATATATTGCAGAACAACACCCACTAACAGTAACAGCACTAGTAAAATATAAATTAAGAGCAGTGTCTAATCAGTAACTGTGAAAAACAGATTTGTTACCAGCATAGTTTGTGGCAAGGGAGGGGATCCTGCCCCTCTGCTCCGCTCTGGGGAGACCCCCCTGCAGTGCTGGGGCCAGCTCTGGAGTCCTCAGCACAGCAGAGACATGGAGCTGGTGGAGCGGGACCAGAGGAGGCTCCAGCAATGATGATGGGGACTGGAACCCTCTCTGCTGGAGGGGGCTTGTTCAGCTTGGAGAAGAGAAAGCTCCAGGGAAACCTTCTTGTGGCCTTTCATGACTTAAAGGGGGTGTGTCGGAAAGACGGGGACCGACTTTTTAGTGGAGTCTGTTGTGACAGGACAAGGGGTGATGGTTTGAAACTAAAAGAGGGAGATTCAGACTAGATAAAGGTGAGAGCCTGGCCCAGGTTGCCCAGAGAGTTGGTGGCTGCCCCACCCCTGGAACCATTGCAGGGGAGGTTGGCCGGGGCTCTGAGCAACCTGCTCTAGTTGCAGATGTCCCTGCTCCCTGCAGGGAGTTGGACTAGATGAGCATGAAAGGTCCCTTCCCACCCAAACCAGTCTATGGTTTCTGATTCTATGCCATCCCATGAGGCAAACAGCTCCTAATGAACCTATTTCTCCTTTACATGCCTTCCAGCTGCTCAGTGGGTTCTATGAGGTGGGACAGGGATCCATAACCCCCATCAGCTGCAGGCTCCAGGCTAGAGCAGCAGCCACATGCAGGTCCAGTGTCCCACCCTTTCCTCCTTCCTCCCCAGACAGAGCAAGTTTGTACTCCTGATGGGCACTCTGGGCTATGGCTGATGGAGTGAAACAATCCCATCTGCAGAGGGTCCAGGAGACTGAAACAACTTTGTGGCAACCAGGATGATTCAAGAAGCTGCCTGTCCCCCTAATGCTGGGTCACAGGGAGCTGCTTCTGTCCAAAATCAAACCCAAAACACAAGCATGGGAGCCTGTCTTGATGTTGATTTTCTATTAATTCCATTTCCACACATCACTGTATTTCAGTAGAACCCAGACAGTCCACTCCAGCAACGGAAAAGCATCAGAAAAATAAAAACAAGTTAAAAAAAACCCCAAAACAAGCCTCTACAGACAGGCCAGGCTTCTATTATAGACAATCTCTTCTGCATCATGCCACAAATTCTGTTTCAAGAACGACACCTGCTTTCATCAGAGTCCAACACATTTAAAGAGGCAGAACATCAGAACTAAAGCCTAAGTTCTATAGTTAAATATTTCACAGAGCTTCCATACTTCTCTTTTTGTGTCAACAGGCAATAGGTGCCTTGCCACAGAATATTCATTCCCCTCTGTCACTTGAAATGTCTCTCTTTAATAATTAACACAAATCCTTAACTTCCAAAGATGTTAGTAGCATGTCAGTCCTGGTCACAAAAATTGTGGCGTTGGATACTTGCAGAGGTGTGTTTGAAGACTGCTGCTGAGCAACTTCCAGTGTTCATGAATAAGATATAGGACATTTCATATTTCATTAGAGACAGGCATACTTTAGAGTTATGAAAGAAAAGTACCCAGTGTCTATTTCTAAAGTAAACGTTCACTTTGAACAGAACTTTCAGAGAATGGCAGTGAGGCAGCAAAGGCACAGTCTCAGTCTGGAGGTGCTCATCCACTGACTTCTTTTGATACTAATCCTATGGGTGGAAGGATGGAGTTATGGGTACCTAGGGGAAAGGAGCAATCCATGCCTGCCTGCTACTGAAGCAACTGCCAATTAATAAAAGTCACGCCAGGGTAAAAGACCCAAGTATCTCATTTTCCTCATTTATTTCCTCCAACTATACAATTACTATATGCTGCCAGGTTAATCTTGTACTGGACTGACTTTCATTTTCTCACAATAACATACTTTACACCTACATCTCCTTCCCATTCTCCAAGGGGTCATTTCCCACCTCATGTTTCAGTAGATAAAGCTGATGGGAAGTTCCCTCCCATCACACAGTGTAAAATAGGACTGGTGAGTTACTTGGCTACTGCCCATCTTCTAGACCTCCTGGCTACCCACCTGAACCTGTCTCCTGCTGTATTTCTACATCCCTCACTGCTTCGGGGTGGGCTTTTATTTGGTTGGTATCTCTGTGTTTAGGAGCTGGCATATGGCCACTCTGTGCAGCTCCAGCTTTTCCTAAATGAGGAAACTCCTTCAGCAGTTGCCCCAGTGCTTCCACACCCACTGTGACTGGGTTTGATGCCCTTCGAAAATTGGCATTTCCAGTCTGAATGTGGAAAATGCTACCAGAATTCAGGCACCTATAAAATATTATCTAAAGAGAGGAGACTCTGAGCATCTAGACCCTGTACCAGGGATATGTCATAGCACAGCAATTTCACCAGAAGCAGTTGAGAAGGACAAAAATGGAATTCTTCAGGAATGTTTCCTCTGACCTATAATATTGTTTCTTCATCAGATAGCAACATAGAATAAGGTCAGATATGTAAAAACAATGTCAAGGACCAAATCCTTGCACTAAACATGTCTGAGGAGGCTGGGAGAAAGGAGATGGGTCCACCAGGACAGCTCGTGGTTGGCACCCAACATGGTGCACGCCCAGGGCAAGGGAATCAGCCAGATGTTTCACAGAACCATAGAATCATTTAGGCTGCAAAAGACCTCTAGGATCAGCAAGTCCAACCTTTGTCCAACATGTCCCTGACCCCTAGACCATGTTTCGAAGTGTCACATCCACTCGTTTTTACACAGATACCAACACTCTGCAAATGTATTATCTGCAAATCCACGTCTCCTGTTGCTTCCCTCAGTCCTTCAGCTTCCAGGCATGACCTGGAACCTGAAGTGGGATCATCAAGACATGCAGCTCCTTTCCCTGGAGGAACACACCTCAGTTCTCACATCCCTTCTCCTCTTCCCAGAAAAGCTGCTTGCTGGCTTTGGGTCCTTCACTCCTGAGTTTTCTAACAGGCATTTGTGAACCTTTAATTAGAAAAATCCCAGAGCACAGAGCTCGGCAGCAACTCCTCTTCGAGGGACATCTGCCCTGACAACTGCACAGTCAAACAAGCACAAAGCTCCAAGGGTGCAATTAGTCACAAGGTTTGAAGCCCAAAAGATATGACTGCATTTTGGTTTGATATCATTGAATGACTAGGCAATTTGGAATTGTGAATCATCCTTGCACAGTCCTCCTGACTTAAATTCTCTTTTGTTGAAGCAATATTCATTAAAAGCAAGTGAGTCATTAGGTACGGGCTGGATTTCAGGCAGGAGAAGGCAGTGGAAATTCCCCACTGCAGTTCAGACCCTCAGGATCAAAAGGAGAAGCTGTTTCCCTGGTTAACTCAACCCTGAAGACAACTTTTTTTTTATGCAATTAAGCGGATGATAAATTGCTCCTGATCTGTGAAGACGCAGAAGACAAAGGTCTATTATTATAATTGACAATAGTTATAAATTAAAACTAGTTTATAGTCTTAGCTATCTAATCAAAGCTTGAAATTGAAGGGAAAATACCACTTGCTAATTTATGGACAGGGAAATGATCATTTATCTGCATGATTTACCTGCATCAGTGTAATGTGCCCGCCTGGTTCACACTTCACCTATTTTATCCCAGCCTGAAATATTCCTCAATTCTCTCAATCCTCTCCTTGCTCATCTAAAATGAGAAGCTCTATGGACACTATATAGGCATCTGCACAAGTACCATTGTGTTTTGGGGTCTGAGACTGACCTTTTGCACCTCTGCAATGTAGACACAGCATCCTACCTCCTGAAGGTCCAACAGGCAGTGAGGACAACCACAGCTATTCACTACTTCTCCATGGAACCCTTTTATTAGTTTCCTTACACCTTAAAGACCTATACAAAGATTTTACATCTGTTCTTTGGGGGGTTTTGTGGGTTTTTCTGTTTGGTTGGGTTTTTATTTTTATTTTTTAAAAAACAATTATTGTTTTTTTAGATTTAGGCAAGGATCCAAGACAGAGGTTTCAGTTTATGTCTGACTCTCATCACACTACCAACAGGTCAGACTTCATCACCCAGCTCCAAGTGCAGTCCCATCTCTCCCACCAGGAGATGGGTAGGACAGGGGCAAGATTGTCCACGCTGCAGTACCGTGGCTACAATGAACTTCATACTTTCCAGAAGAGAACTACCTATTAAAGTTGATCTCTTAAACACAAAAGGATTGTCAAAATCACACCCAGATCCTTTTGGAATTCTACTCCAAGAAAATGAAGTGTCTGTACTTGCTGAACATCACGTATAGAACACCCAATTTCTTTCCAGAAGGATATAATCAATGGTGGGGATGGTAGAAGATATGCATGAAAATGTAAAAAAAGACAACTGAGAAGCAAAAGAAGTACTGAAGAGGAAACTATATGAAAAAACTCAGATGGACAACCAAGAGGGGGAATTACAACTATTGTACAAAGGCTATAAATTAATTTCTCCTGAAGTCAATGACAAGAGTCTTAATCACATTGGTTCAGTCTCAGCTCAACTGGTTCTAGATGCCAATATGCATCCAGGTTACCTATGCACAGTAAAATACAATCTGTAACTCCAAATTTCCTCAGAGTTCAGAACAGCTACACTGATTCTTCTCCTTTTTATTGTCGCATGGATAAAGAAAATCCTAAACCACAGAATGCCAGTAAAAAGAGGAACTGTATTCACACACAGAAACAGGCTGGCTGTTGCCAAGCCTTCAATAGCCTCAGTTTGTGTGGCTTTAAATCAACAGTCAATGCACAGCCCAATAAAATGCCCAAAGTTCTAGACAGTAGGAGTGGAAGCCAATATTGAAAATATATCAAATAAAAAAACTACCTCTGGAAGCAGTAAATTTTAAAGCTATGTATCTGAACCGTGTGGTAGTCAGCTTAATACACATTTCTTGAATTCTACATGGGAACAATCTTTAGCTCAGAATAAAATAACACCTCAATGCACATACGCTTTGCATTTTGCCTCGTGGGTGAAATCCCCTCCACAAACACCCAGCTTCGTTACTCACATCTGATGTAGCCTAAGAATAGAGCATCTGGTGAAGGGAAACATAGGATCAGAGCACTGAGCTTTCAGATTGCACCACGCAGAGATGTCCTCATATAGAAAACAACAATATTTCAATCAGTACAAAGTGGTATTTTCCTTTCTGCTGTTTTAAAATAGCATAGAATGTGTAATTCTGTCATATATCAAGAGTAGGAAAGACTACTACTTCTTTCAGTTAAAAAGCCTAAAACCCCATATATTCCATATCAGCACATGAAAAATTCAAACCAATCTCCCAACTGCAAAAAAAAATTAAAAAAAAAAATCTTCTGGTGAGATTCTTAGAAGCAGTTCTGTAAAGTCCATTTCCCACATGCAGCCTCACATCCACTTGTTAAGCCCTCCAGCTGCCAATACTCAGCTCTTTGACTTCTTTCTTTGTTCCTAAGAGCCAGCAGCCAGCTGGCCAAACTGGACTATCCCTCCCAGCTGGGCAGTAATGCCTGTACCTGCCACCCAGCTGGCCACCCAGCCCACCTCCAGACAGCTCCAGGCTGGCCAGACACAGAGCATATGCTGCCTTCATTGGGCTACTGGAGCAGCTAGCAGAAAAGCATGAGCTTGCATCAAAGAGGTGTCATTTTGTCCTGGAAAAATCACAAGGCACCTCTGCTCCCTGGGACTACACACTCTGCTGAAGGCTCTTGGTAAAAGGATGCGTTGTCTGTCTGTGCTCCAGTACCTGATGGGATGGGGTCATGCACAGGTGTAAGCAAGGCAGGGCAGAAGGTGTCAGGCAGAGAAGCCAAAGAGCTGGTGAAAAGCTTCTCCCCAGCATTCAGGCTCTCTGACATGCCTGCTCAGTCCCTATCTTCACAGCTTGCAGTCATAGAGTCACAGAGTGGTTTGGGTTGGAAGGGATCTCAAAGATCATCTCGTTCCAACCCCCCTGCCATGGCAGGGACACCTCCCACTAGACCAGGTTGCTCAAAGCCCCATCTAACCTGGTCTTGAACACATCCAGGGATGGAGCATCCACAACCTCCCTGGGCAACCTGTGGCAGTGTCTCACCACCCTAAGAACTTCTTCCTAATTTCTCATCTCAATCTCCCTCTTCCAGTTTGAAGCCATTATCCAAAGGTATTAAACTAGCCCAGATGTTAATGTCTTTAGTGAGACCACTAGAAATTTCCAGACATTTCATGGTGAAAAGGTCTCAATATCTATCTGTGCACAAGCCAGTGGTAATTAGGTATACAAAGCTACCACCATATTACAATGAAACATGTAATTAAACAAGTGTGTTTCAGCCCTAAGGAAACCAAATTACCATGTAGGAAAAACCAAAATCCCAGCAGCCCCTTTTGCAGCCAGGCACAAGTATTTCCCCAGTTTCTGCAAAATGCTTTGGAGACTCTCAGCAATATTTCTTTATCCTCCTCTTTTGTTTCAGTTAGTAACATGCTCACATAGCTTTTCTCATCCCCAAGGTGTTCTCTCCCCATCCATCTTTTAGCCCTCCCTGTAACCTGCCTTCTCTGATGCAACCACACACCTCTGACCCCTCTCCAGGCACCATGTCAACTCCTGCAGCCTCCTGCCTGGACCCCAAAGCCACCAGAGACCCTCATGTTCTGCTTCTCCTCTTACCACCACTGAAACCCCTGTCACCAACACTGACACCCCCCTTGACAAGGCTCAGAAGAACCAACCTCGGCCTTCATTGGTAAATCTTTTGGCATTACCTTCTCTTGGGTATTTGGGGTCAGAGACTCCATCATGCCTTGGTCATCTCAGCACTTAAAACACAGGACAGACCCCTAAGTTCAGAGCATAAGACAATACATGCTAGGCAGGGACAATCTACTTTGGACAGGCTCTTTGAGGACATATACCCCTTCTCTTCCTGAAAGCCTCCTAAGATCACATGACTTCTTTATTACAGAGTTATTCAACCATAAATATTTAACTCACAACATATAACTATATAAATACTGCATATCTGACTACATGGTGCAAAATTTCAAACCCTGCTGTAGGACCACTGCCCGTTGCCATCAATGAACTTCTCAAGAAGGTATTACTGCTCCAGCCTCTTGATTTTTCACTTTTCAGCTCTGCTGCCTCTCAGCCTTGTAAGCCTATTACTGGATTGCTTCAAAACCTATTTACCTCCGAAGCCTAAACTTCCCAACTGTCAGACAGAAAAAACATGTAGCAGTTAATTTAATCCCAGACGAGACATCTGTCAAGGCATGGGGCAGAGTATAGAGTGTGTTTAATATTCATATTCTAGTACTGTCAGAAACAAGACACAGGTTGCATCATTTTGAGGCTATCAGCCTACAAACAGCACGGGATGAAGACTACGTCAGGCACAGCTCCTAAAGGGCTTCTCCCTCTCCGTAGAAAACTTGTTTTTCACATGAAGGGAAATACATTTTTTGATACATTGATGAGGCCCCAACCTAAAATACCATTTTCTTCTGTTATTTGCAGCAGTAACACTCACACTTGCAGTTACTCTTGGCAAAGAACCAAAATGCTGTGTCTTTACAGCATTTCTAGTCTCTGAAAGAACCCACTTCCCTCAGCTCCCCTATTTTAAGCAATTCTAGAAAACCCTAACACCAGAAGCCATCAGAGAAACATGCAAGGACAGCTCTCTGGGCTTTGTGTCTCTGAACTGAGCTGCACTCTCCATCCTCTTGGAGTTTCAGGGCTGGAAAACCATGGCAATTTCCTTGCAACTGTCCCAAAGACAGCCTCATGTATTAGCTTTCTTTAATTGATGTCTTCCTGCAGTCTGATACAGCCCAGAAGCTGCTGAGCTCACTGCTATGAGCTCTTCTACCACCTGGTATCAGTGCTCAGCTCTCAGCATGAGCAGCTCATGCTAAATAACATGATGAGTTTTTCCTTGCTTGGCTCCAGCCTGGAGAGAAGCAGAGCAGGGATTGGGGCTGCAAGGTCCCTCCTTTCCCCGCTGCAATGTACCTTTGATCATGTCCTACCTTAAACTCAACTTGGGAAAAGTAGTTTGGTCAAGGCCAGACAAACCCAAATGTCCCACCCAGCACTGCATGGAATAAACCTGTGTTCCTGCTAGGTGCATCTTCAGAAAAGAGCTTATCTGAGGAAGTACAGGATTGCCCCATGTTCTTCCACAGTGCCAACTACTCCCTCCAACACATTTAGAGGGGCAAAGCATAAATAAAATACTAGGTCCCATCTTAGACACATTAAGACTCCAGTCAGTGCTTGCTTTAAACTATTTTTTTCCTGTGTTTGGAAAAAATCTTGCTCTTGCGTAAGTTATGACCTCACTGAATCACTTTGGGATATTATATTTGCTTAGATCATCAGTTTCTTAAGTGAGAGATGGACTGAGAAGTCTCCCTGCATCCCTCAGGTGACCTTCCTTCATGGTGGCACTGGCAGGCAGGGAATAAGACATGTTTGTTGCCTCCAGCACGCACTGAAGCCATTGAGAAGTTACACTGACTGATGTTAGAAAGGCTACAACAGTGCTCATCACATCCCTCATATCTGCCCAAAGAACATCAGGCAAGGAAAAGATCCAACATCAGCAGTTGCCACACGGAGCAAAAATGTCCTTACTAGAAAGATTTGTCTTCAGTTAATTCAGATGATGACCTCATTACAAAGTATCTGCAGGTCACCTCTTGGAATGGGGTTCTGGAGACCATGCTGGACACCCCAAGCACCTGGCAGGATCTGGCCCTACTCCCAGGAGGCTGCTCCTTCAGCTGAGCAACATCCACTATTTGTCATCTTGTTTCTTGCCTCTGAGCCTGTCAATGATTTCAACCTCCTGCCTGTTTGCTTCAGTGACAAATGGAGTTGCTGTGGGCACTCTGGAAAGCAGGACCTTCCAAGGAACTGCATTTTGGATGCTAAGCTAAATTCAGTCTGAGTTTTTCTCGCTCTACAAGAGACTCACATTTCCTGCCAGAAGTGTTCCCATCTGATTAAGTAACACAAGAAAAAGATACTGGCGTGAGCATGACAGCAAATTCTGACCTTAAATTATATTTTCATTTGTGTAACAAGCCTCACTACCTAAGAAACTTTCATTCAGTTAAGAGTTTACTGCAAAACTAAAAATTATTTCCATGCTAGTTCACTTTTTACATTAGAGCTGAGTAGGCATTACAGGGTGGCAATGTGGGTTTTCCTTAAAAATAAAAATCTTCTATTTTCTACACCAGGCAAGAAATACACTAAGTTGCGTATCTACCAGAAGTAGGGGAAGGAAGGCTAAAGCAAGACTTGATCTTATTTTTGATGAAGGATTCAGATTTGCACTGCATTTCATGCACAGAAGGTCCTGTGAAATCCTACCACTCAGTATCAGCAAGGAGAGGAGCAGAGGGGAAAGCGTAAGAGAAGAGTGGACTCTGAAAACGTGAACACCAAAATCAAATATAGAGAAAACAACGCTTCAGGGATGACAAAAGAATCTTCAGAAGCCATCAAATTGCAAGATCTTCTGCTTTTCCAAATTATGCCTCTCCCAAAGTCATTACCTTGTTCCAAGTTCATTTTACCCACAGAAGAGTGTCTCCTTGGCCCCAAGAATGACCAAGAGCCACTGTCCAACCACAGAAGTTGAAAAACTGGAAGGACAAATGAAAAGGTAGTTTGGTATCCAAAGCACTGAGCCCTTTGAAAACCCAAACACATTGATTTTTCCTTATCAAAAGAAAGCTCATCTTTTTTTTTTGTTGTTTTTTAAATCTCCTTCTGCCACAGAATCATTAAGCCCAGAAATTATTTCTGAAATATCCTGGCCTAGCTGGGAAAGGGAATATAGCCTTATAATTGTTTTAAATGCAAAAATATGCAGAAAAATGTGCTACAGTTTGGACTTCACCTACTATTTTCTCACTCAGACTTTCTCCCTGTGCATTGTTTGTACTAGAATACCTGGTATACTGGCTTTATAGGTTCATGGTCCTTGATGCCTGCAGGAGATGCTACCTGCAAAGGCTTCAGTATTTGTGTACTGAAGAACACACAGCAGCTCTTCAGAAGTGCCTCCATATGGTGGAACATTTCTCATTTGGAAACAATTCTCAAGTCACTAGTGGGAAAAAGCATCTTTCAAGAAAAGATTCTGTTGATGCATTAACTTAGCAATGAAATTAAGTAATGATACTCTATTAATCTCTCAATGTTTTGATCAATTGCATACCTGCTTAATTGCATATTTAGATGATTGATCTAAAGATTCAGCAGCATGTTTGAAAAGATAAGATGTATTTTCCCGTCAAACCTACAGAAAATACATTACTGCCAATGAAGCTTTTCTACTCCATCTTCTATTTTCCACAGTTTTAACTATTCCTGCTGAAAAAACCAAAGAGCATGTATTTTATTTCACATCTGGCTCTCAGTTATTTTGGCATATGATAACATTTTATTTCTGTATGTCCTACCCAGTGGTATCATTACTGCTTTACTGTCCCCAGAGAAAATACTGAGTTCTTTCTGCTCTTTTAAACGTGGCTGTTGCAAGGCTGGGTGTTACTGGCACTGGTTTGAAAGGCAGGCTCCCTTTTTGATGTGATTTCACCCCTGAAATCAATTGTATATGCTCCACAGAATCCCAGCATGTAAGGGGTTGGAAGGGACCTCTGGAAATCATCTGGTCCAACCCCCCTGCTCCAGCAGCTCACCCAGAGCAGGGGGCCCAACAGCATGTCCAGGCCCCTTTGGAATCTCTCCAGAGAAGGAGCCGCCACAACCTCTCTGGGCAGCCTGGCACAGGCTCCACCCCCCCCCCACCAAACAAGTTTCTCCTCCTGTGCAGATGGAACCTCCTGGGTTCCAGTTAGTGCCCATTGCCCCTTGTCCTGTCCCTGGGCACCAGTGACAAGAGTCTGGCCCCAGCCTCTTGCCCCCATCCTTTAGCTATTGATCAGCATTGATCAGATCCCCTCTGAGGCTTCTCTTCTCCAGCTCAACAGCCCCAGGGCTCTCCTAAGATACAGATGTTCCAATCCCTTCATCATCCTCTCAGCCTCCACTGGACTCTCTCCAGTAGTACCTTGTCTCTCTTGAAGTGGGGAACCCAGCACTGGACACAGTGCTCCAGATGTGGGCTCACCAGGGCAGAGCAGAGGGGGAAGAGAACCTCCCTACGACAACTACTGATATCTAGCCACCAATTAGCTTGTGACATCATGAGGGGCTACCAGAGCTGCTGCCATGGTGGGGCTCATGCCACCTATGTCCAGAGACCTTTAAGATCACCATCCGTGGATTATTTACATGCAAGCAAAACACTAGAGATTACGTGAATTATTCTCTCCTGGCTGGAATTTCAACTGGTTTGGGTAATGCTGAAAATCACAGGGACCTAAAGGCAGATTAGTATTCCTTTGATCATTACGTGCAGCAGTATTAATGGACTGCCTTATTTTCATAAAATGAGACCAATTATTTCCTCAGATATCTCTCATCATAATCTACACAAGCTAATAAATCCCTTCTTACCAACTAAACCATCCTTTCATTTACCTGAAGGACTGTCTATCTATTTTTATTTGAAACTATGATTTCTGCTTTCAATGATCCTCATTTGTTTTAGGCATTTTCCTTTAAGGCAATTATTTCCATTTGAAGCTGGATGTAAAATGTTAACATTCAATAGACCTTTCCTAAACGGGTAATTTATGCTGCTGTATTCTGCATATAAACCTGTACAGAAGCTGAAGAACAAATAATTTATATAAATTGGAAAAGTTGAGACCGCTGGTAGGAGGCAGCGATGGGGCAAGGAAAACTAAAACATTTCTTTTTAAAAATCCCCCTTCTGGAATTCACAGAAATCATCAAGAGGCTGGATTTAAAAAAAATGATAGAAGGTATAACCTTACAAGCTCTCCACACTGTGACCTCAGCAAGGCTTGGGTGACCAGGACCATGGGCTTACAGGAGCAAGTTCATAAAACCAGGTGAGAATCACCCTGCTGCAACAATTTTTCAGAGAACATCTTAACAAAAGCTTGAGCTATCTGCTGACCTGGGGAATTTTGTGTGGATTGTTTTCTCCTCACTTTTCAATCCCATGCTAGAATCCACAGGGAGCTGCTGGTGTGCTCCACAAGATCTACATTCGTGTCATGCACTTGTGAGATGATGCTTCAGCGAGGCACATTCAGCTCTGATTTACAAAACCCTCCAACTACATCTACCCAGAACACAGCTGGCATGAATACAAATATTGCTGCTACCAGCCCACGGTTTGGAAACATACCTGGAGCTGGGTGAGTTTAGGGAGAGTAAATTGGGCATAATTAGCATTAGAAATAATGTTAGGTGATGCTAACATCAGGCAATTATCCTTTTTAACAGCTGCTAAGTAGTGTTAATTGGCTGCTCTGGACTGCAGGTTTCCAGGTTTTACAGAGCTATGCCTATACATACACAGAGCAATTAAGCAAAATGTACCAAGTGACATAAGAAATAATGGAAATGTCAAAATCAAGGGTTTGGAATGAGGGGCTTGAATTAAGATTTCAGACTCCTGTTGTAAAGACTAATTTGATTTTGGCAGCAGAGCCACGTTGATGTTAAGCACTTCCCTGCTGCATTATACATCACAGAACAACTAGGGATGCCCAGCAGATCCCCACATCCCAGCTCTCTGGCAACACCTGATATTTGTATGAAAAGTCATAGAATCATTTTGCTTGGAAGAGACCTTTAAGATCACAGAGTCCAACCATTAACCCAGCACTGCCAGGGCACCACCAAACCATGTCCCTCAACATCACATCTCCATGGCTTTTGTATCTCTCTATGAACTCAAAAATTCCTCTGTTGAAGACAGACAGCTGCCACATTTTGTATCACGACTGTGATTTACCATCACTAAATTACTTTTCCACATGCCAGAAGTCCCCGAGGTACTTTGGCAAGTTTCAAAAGTCCATATATAGCTCTCCCCAACTCCAAACTTTCATTGTTATCAGTTGCAAAATCATGGTCTAAACCCACACCAAATCAAGCTGGATTAAGGCTTTCTGAAACTCCAGAAATCAACTATGATTTGAATGTTTTTATAAGGACACAAAACATGTGGCAAAGCAGGGAAACCTTCCACAGAAATAAAAAAGGAGGAGCTCAAGTCTAAAAACCCAGTTTAAGCTCATTTCAATACAACCAGCATTTCTGTTGTGATTCAGACACAGTATGAAATAACATACACAGAAATAATATCACTCTACTTCAATTAACATCAGGAGGATTTTTAAAATCTTTTCTTTTGTATCCCATTATTGCACTGAACTGTCCAACCTGCAACACCTCCTAGCAGCACTACCAGAAACCAGTAACCACAAGAGTAAGTACATGAAGATCTGAGGTAGAGATGCCTTAATTTTAAATCAGATACTTCAGGTAAATGGAAATTTCCTTCATCAACTCATTTTCCTCAGCTTGTTTTTGCCCAAGAACATAGCAAAACCTATTTGCAGGTTTTTACCTATTGTACAGATAACTAACAGCCATACTGAACACTGTAAATTCAAACTAGGTTCTTTTTCTATGCTGGAAATTCAAACTGAGCCCTTCTTTTGTAAGCATTTGTTCCGAGACAGAATACAAATATCCCTCTCTTCGAGACCTGGCAACTGGGTGACTTAAATAGATCCTCACCTATTTTGAGCCAATAGCAAAATCTTTAGTTTGATATCTAAGGAAGGGCTTTTACATCACATTAGAGTTAACTTTCTGATTTATGATCAAAAAGATGCACAAATCATCTGTGTTCAGAGATCAGCTTCCATTTTCTAATTACAAATGATTCCCCCACGATTTCTCTTGAGCCAGGGCCCATCTACAAGTATTTGGGGCAGATATCCCCAAACACCTCTCACCTAAGCTGCTTTTTCAATTATTGCTGCTTTTGTGATTGCCTGAGCAGCCACAGTTGAGTTTTGAGCAGGCAGGATGAGCACAGCCACAGAGAAACCAGCAAGAAGAGACTGTGAAGCTTCATCTTCAGCTCTTACCTCCCCGATTTATGAGGGAGCACCATGACTTGATGTAATCTGAATCCTACCGTGTGGGGCCCAGCCAATAGAGCTTTCCTCGTCCTGCTGCACCCTTACGTTTCCTCCAGTAACAATCACAGCTCTAAGTCACCTTTTCACAGAGCAATTCCAACCCAACCAGAAGACTGGTCTATGACTGATGTCCCACAGAGCAGGAATCCCTCATGAGGACACTCCTAATATTGAAAATGTTGAAAAGAAGCCTAATTTGGTGTCTGGATAGCATTTGAGGAAAGCACTCCATTTTGTTCCTTTATTTTTTGTCTTTCTCCTCACATTTCCCTTTCCACTCCTGTTTCTAAAAGGCTTTCCATCACCAAGAAATCTGCATGAACATCTTCACCTTTGCTGGTCATTTCTGCAACCCTTCAATGAGGTTTCATAGAGATGAATGATTTGTGCACAGGAAATGTTTTATTCATGCTGGAAAATGACCCAGATGAAACCTAAAATAATAATTCACTCCTCTCTGTTTTTAAGGAAAAGGCTGTGCCTTGGATTTAACTGTAAAGTTTTTTAATAATTGCTAGTGACAAATCATTTTCTCACTGGAACCTATTTATACCTGCCTATACATAGAGTTGGCCTCAAACGCTATAATTTTAATACCCATGAAGGTGTTAGAAAAGCCATTTTTAAGCTTTATATTGAAGCCTTCACTCTACTTGAATCTATATGTACATAAAGCACGTAAGTGGATTAATTTCTCCAGCATAAATTCAGCAATTACTGCTCCTTGCAGGCACACAAATATTTAAGTGGCATCTCTCAGACTGGCTTAAGGAGGGACCTCCAGAATTCAGGGCCCTATATATTGAAGGTCCAAACACCCTCGAGACCCTTCAAGCAGAAGTAAAGTATTTCTACACCATGTCAAGAAGCCTCTTCTTCCTGCTCATGATCTCTACTAAACATACACACCACACTTGAGCAGGAAAACAAAACTTCTTCCCATGTTATTAGGGGAGGAACTTAATTGAAGTACTCAAAAGTACTATATTCCTTTTAATAAATATTCATATTTTTTATGCAGATCATATGCAATTCCTTTCTTAGTCCTAGAAAATTCAGGCTAGCCTTAGTGCTTTGTTTTTCTCAAGGTGACTTGGTCAAAATTGAGGCCAATAGTCCAGATTCTGAGAGAGGAAATCAAAAATATATTTCAAATTACAATGACATTCTGTTTAGTATTCTGTTTTCCAAGTTTCTCCTAAAATTGCCATTTTGATCAATTATAACTAAACTAGATAAAAGGTACCAGTGCAAAATTTGATAAGATTTAGAGCCAAGCTTTCTAGAACCTCCTGAGAAGAAGCCAAGCAGGGAATCTAAGTTCAAACTGAAATCCAAATTATTCAACAGATGGATCTAAAATGTAATTGAGGGTTATTGTTTGGTTGTTTTTTTACATAAAGCTCCTCATACTTAATAATTATTTTGACATAAAAACCACATAAGAGACCCCAGAGGGGTAGATGCAAGGAAGAAGTTCTTCACTCTGAGGGTGGGGAGACCCTGGGAAGCTGTGGATGCTCCATCCCTGGATGTATTCAAGACCTGCTGGACAGGGCTTGGAGCAACCTGGCCTAGTGGGAGGTGTCCCTGCCCATGGCAGGGGGTTGGAACAAGATGATCTTTAAGGTCCCTTCCAACCCAAACCATTCTGTGATTCTATGAAGAATTGCATTTTCTTACATTCCTGGTGGTAGAGTCCCAGGAGGACCCAAACCCAGGGAAAAGCTGTTGGAAATGAATCAAATTTAAGCTTCTCTGACTGTTGCACTTGAAGGTAGTTACACGCTCAATGGGAAGATGCTGAGCAGTTTTCATCATCTCCAATTATTGTGCTATCAGTAAGTTACTCGTTACAGCAAAAAACCCCAAAAAGATTAAGCTGACATCCCAGCTTCTTTAGGGTAGAATAATTATCACAAGATTGATTTCACTGTAAAAAATCCAAAAAGCCCCCAGAAGTCCCACTATTTATAGCAAGCCATCTATAACCGCCAGACAGGAGGCCTATTTTCAAGTCTCATCTTTTATTATGACTTCCCTTGGAGAAAACAAACAAAAAAGCCCTACAGATCCAGCACGGAACTCAGTCAGAGCAGCCTCGCTGGAAACCAGCTCTGCAGAAACATTTCCTACTCACCCCCAAAATATCTCTGCAATCACCAGCTCAGGGTTGTTCCAGAAGGCTGCAAAATGCCCATTACAGGGCTTTTAGAGGCTGGTGGGTGATGTGCTTCAGTTCTGGATTGCAACTAATGATGAATATGAAGACCTGGGTAAGCTACATAAAACTCAAGACTAAATTATACCCACTGATGAAGTTTATTAGGTGAACAAAATAACTGGTATTGAAAAGATAGCTGGGTTGAGGAGGAAATTCCAATATTATCACTTTTCTTGATATACTAACTAAATAAAGAGGTAACAACTAAATCCCTGATGGTTCCTGCCCCCACTCCCACCCCAAACAGTAGTTAAGACAATGCAAAATATAATAAATTAGATACTGAATTACATCCCAGAATGGGACAAATCACTCAGTTTAAGGTTTTGAAGTTAAGAATCAAGTTCAGGAAGACACATTTGCTCTGTAGCTACAAGGAGCTGGAGGCACAAATTAGTGTGAATAAAATTTATAATTACCTCAACTTTTCCAGTAAATTTAATACTCTATTCCATAGCTTTATCCAGAGTGGTTAAATGATAATTAATTATCAATCATCTTATTTTATTTAGAGTTTTATTCCCAGGTTTAAAATACAAATCACTTCCTGGGTTGGGTTTCTAAGGGCAGAAAAAAGTGGGGGTGGCTGGTGAGGAAGCAAATCTTCAACTTTAAAGCTAATCCTGATCTAGTTTCAAGATCTAACAGTAACAGGTATTTAGCTCCACAAAAAACTAACATGAGACAACTCTGGTTCCTGAGATCAAAGCTCCCGTGTACTTGGGGAGCATCCATGTGGAATAATCCAGAGATAAACCCTGACAGCAGGAATATCTCTTGGCCTCACCACATATATGGGGACACTAGACAAGGGGGAATTGCAATCTAAAGTTAACTGCCCAGGAGTTTTATGGTTTCAAAGCAACACGACTCAGAATGGAGGCAACCATGGAAATAGCTGCAGTTAAAGCAGTTGGGTCCTGGGGTTAAGTGGAGACAAGCTGTCAAGCCGCACTTGAAAAGCTCAGATCCACTGTGAGGCATTCTCCTGAAGCCAGCTCAAGGTTATCCCCAAACAGGTACACACCTTCCTGCTGGGACAGAGGGAAGGGAGGTGAAAGGAGGAGGCTGCCTGGAAAACACACCTGGGCTGATGGCACCAGCATCACCCAAAGTGAATATAATATATCATATAGGTACAATATAGGCTCAACTCTACATCACACAGCAAAGCCATTCCCTCATCTCAGGTCCAAATTAATGTGGGAAGATACCCCAAACCCTATTTATTGTTATATATACATATATATATAAAATTATTATCATCTCCTTATTCCTCAGAACTCTTCTGCCTTGTTTCTCCAGAAGACAACAAACCCACCTGCTTACCTGCAACCCAATACATTAAATAAAAAAGCTAATTTTCTAGTGAGAAATAAAAGATGTATTAGAGGCACACCAAAATGAACAAAACATTGCCACCCTTGGAAGAATTACTGCTTTCTCTATGTGATCTGGAAACGTGAGAAAGCAGAGAGTTATTTTCCTGGGAATCTTGTAATGAAAGCTATTAACTAGTGGCATTAATAGTCCATCTGAGCTGATGACATCAAAATGCTTTAGAGAATTAGAATGGGGATGCTAAGAAATGAACCTATATAAACAATTATTCCAAAACAGTCATTGCAAACCTTATCACAATAGTATTGCAGACTGAGGAAAAACAATTTGACTGTTTTAATAACTTCATGAAACAGATAAAAATCAAGGAGAACAAAAATCATTAAAACCCAATAAATATAATTTTTTTTTTTACTTGATTTATTTTAACTCAATGTGCCTCAATGCTAATCAGTAAATGTCTTGGAAAATTGAAGTAATTGCAGGAATGAGAAATAGAAGGAAATTTGAATTCAATCTCTTATAACCAGAATATTAATACCAAGAAACTCTTGAGCCATAGTTAAGTTTATTTCATGCCATTAAACACTGGCACTTATTTTATCTGACATTTAATTCTGTTCAGGCAGTAACAGCTCAGTAACTCAGATGATAAGTGCAACCGTAAATATCTATCCTATCTACCCTGGAATTTATCCTAAGACACTGAATTCCTGTTAGCCTACAAAAAAATCCAGGAAAAACACCAAAAAGAAAAGGAAAGGCATTTCCAAGGGAATAAATAAGAGCCAGTCTAACCCATTCACTTTCCATAGGAACCATCTCATACCTTCAAATTCCCTTTTCTCCCTTCCACATTAAATAGTGGGAAAAATATATATTAGCTTCCCAATTTATTCCAGAAGATAAAGAAGGAAGATTGTCAAGACTCTCTATGGCACCTGGTGGGTATCATGGGGGTGAAAGCAGAACCTGTGCTGTTGGCCATGGAAGGAGAAGTGTCTCTCATGTGCCTTTAGAAGAGTTCAAGTGTCCTTCCCTCTGAATATTAAGACTTAATTTGATAGCAAATTGTCTTCAGAAGTCTGATTATTTAGTAGTTACCTTTTACTTACTTTGATTTCTTAATGAACTGAAAAAATCCTTGAACTCCAAGGTCTTTAGATCCCTGATGAGCTGTTAGAGGTATTTCTGAGCAGATTCCCTCACCTTGAACATGGCTCAGGCCATGCCTATAGATCATGCTTTGTCACAGAGCCCAGCACGGCCCTGCTTCCTACCTGCCCTGAAATCTGTTCCTGGGAGACCTTCACTCATCAAGCTTTCCTACCTCCCAGAGAGCTCCTCTGCCCTAGGTACATTTGATAAACAAACAACTTTGACAGCAATGTCAAAACAATGACAAAACCTATCAAAGGCCATCTGAGGTGCTATGGGCCTCCTTCTAAAGGGGCACACAACCAGCACTGGAGCCCGAGAGTATCCTGATCCCTGGCCACTGACAGCAGAGGATCTTGTCTTAAGATTTTCTGGCTTACCACCATAACACTCTACCCAATTTGTGCTTCAAAGTGTTTGCAGAGCGTCTGTTTCTCCAGGAACATTGTTCATGGCATTTTACACATGAAGCAGACTGCTTTTACTAGAGAGAATGGGCTTAAGGAACCCATGTATACATGGAATACAGCCATAGAATCAGTTAGGCTGGAAAAGATCTCCAGCATCGGCAAGTCCAACCCTCATCCCAATATCTCCCTGACCCCCAGACCATGTCTGAAAGCACCACATCTACTTGTTTGTTGAACCCCTCCAGGGATGGTGACTCCACCACCTCCCTGGGCAGCCTGACCACTCTTGCAGGAAAGAACTTCTTCCTAATGGCCAATCTAAACCTCCCCTGGCTCAACTTGAGGCCATCACCTCTTGGCCTGTCATTAGGTACTTGGGAGAAGAGCCCAACCCCAGCCTCACCACAACCTCCTTTTAGGTAGTTGTGGAGAGCAATGAGGTCTCCTCTCAGCTTCCTCTTCTCCAAGCTAAAACAACCCCAATTCCCTCAGGGAATGAGATGCACCAAATAGGATAACAAAGAAAAAAGCAAATTCTAACAGTCTACAGTGACCCTTTTTTATCTTCATGCTGTATGCAAATTTAAATTGTAATACTTCTTTGTTTAGAGAATGAAATAGGACAAAGGCATTTCCAGGCTGGTCACTTAATGCTCCATTTGTATTGAGAATAAAATGAGATAATATCTAGGAATATATCATAAACTGCACATCACATTTCAATTTTTATCCTGTGAAATAACATCTAAAGGAGGAGCATCCTTAAATTCTATTTCCATTTATTAAAGTTAAAACATTTCTCTCCACAGAATAAAACAGTTCTTTTCCTTTAGCTTTTCCCATTTTGTTTGTTAAGAGAATTAAGAAAAAGGAGTTACAGATGGCAGGTTATCATACAAATAGATATTCCCTTGTTTTGGCAGTGCTGCAGTTGCATGTAGAATATTTGCTTCTTTCTGGCACGCTCAACATGCAAGACTTCTTTCAAGGTAATCAACACAGATAAAGATTTTACCAGAAAAAAAAAAGAGAAATTAAAATACTAAATAATGATCTAGGTTTTATTGAGAGGGGTCAATCAGCCCCCTGCATCAGGGCTGTGTTAGTGCTTTCAAACTAAATAACTCTGAGGAGTCCTACGGTATAATTTTATATATTGCTAAATGGAACAACACACAAAAAAGCACATTTTAATCAGCCTAAATAGCTATTTAATTGCTGTTTGAACAACTGCATGGCCATTTATATCCTTTAAATGACTGTAATTGTATACAGACCTGACATGGTGTCCTGCCAGCTCTCCTCTTCCTCAGGCCAACATCACACTCAGCAACATCCCCTCAGCATAACTTCAGCTTTTCAGCTTTTATGCTTCAGCTGTTTGCTCTTCTCCACCTCAAACCAGCCAAGGGGGAACACAGCACTGAGAGAGAGCTCAGCAAGGGACCCCACGAGGGGGTCTCTTCAACTGGGCCCAGCAGGAACTCACTTCGACTAGGCCCAAAAGAAATTCTCTTCCCCAGGAACTCTCTTCACACTGACCAGCTCCTCCTTTCTTCTCCCAAACTGGTCAGTTCCTGGTTGGTCTCTCTCTAGCCTCGCCCACCCCCCCACCCACCATCACCTGGGGGCAGTTGGGGCCTCACACGGCTGGGCCAGGTTCTGCCTCTGGGGCCTTGTTGCTGGGTGGGGACTCACCCACAGGCCAATCCCAGCTCGGGGCCCACAGCCCAGGCCCCAGCACTTCACATGGAAAGCTGACAAGCTCAAAGCAAGCAAATTGTTGCCATACAAGGAGAGAGTAAATGATGATTACTGGAGCTCTGTAAAAAATGAAATCATAATTCCTCAAAAAAACCCCAAACCAAACCTATAAATGCTTCTTCAATTAAGAGAGTATCAGCATCTCAATTAAGCTTCTCTTTCCAGGGATTTATATGGTAACTAAGCTGCAGAGTTGCTCTAGGCTGGAATGTGACATAGAAAAAAAATATCATAATCCTAGCAGAATTTTAAGATGTAGGAAACAAAAATGGGAAAAAAAAAATTTTTAAACTATCTTTAAGTCGCATGAAATGGAAATGAGGAGCTGAGCATTCCAGTACAGTGGTGCAGAAATGATGCTCAGGCCTATAAATGGCTCCAGTTACTCATCACTAGCTAAATATTTACCTCTGTGTGCCTCAGACAGCCACCAGCACAGCAACAACAAATAAAATAAAATAAAATAGCCTTGCTATTTTATTCCATAGACTCAGGAGCTTTCTAAAAGCAGACAGAAACCATTTCCAGAACCCGTTGTCTTATTACTGGATCCAAAGTATTTCTGATTATCCTTCCAACACTTGCTTCCCCACCTACAGGAGAACTATTAACTTGGAATATGATGTGAATTTAGATGAACAATTACCAACTCCATGTTTCTACCCATTTTATTTCCAATTTGGCCTAATTTATATCAGTTCACAACCCTATGGTTGAATGTATAAAGCCCTATTTCTCAATTAAGCAATGCCCCAATAAGAAAGTAAAATTTTGAATCTTGCCTGCAAAAGGTAAAAGCTTATTTCAGAGAAAATAAAACTTTTCTAGATCAGCCCTCCAAAATTAATTGCTTAGAATTAACAAAATATTTCTATTAATTTATTATTAAATATTTAAAAGGAAAAGTAGGCACCCAAACCCCAGTAAAAGGGAAAGACTTAACAGCTTAAACCTCCATGCTATGAAGTGGTACCACTCCATTGAAATGCACAACACTATTCTATTTTATCCCTACCAAGAAGCTAATTTTAACAATGTTTTTGATCTCTGGGTTTGCCAGCACAGAGACACTGAGACGTAATCCAAATTACTTAAACATAAGAAATTAAAGGGGATTAGTTAAAACTGCCTTAACAGCTCTTGAGGCTGCTCAGACGTTCAGAATTAGCGTAGCCTTATTTCAGTCTAGCTCAAATCACTTCTAAGGCCAGTTTAAGGCCACTTGAATTCTAAGTGTCTGGTTGTTCACAATTCAAAAATGCAATAATTCATTTTTAAAATCCACTTGGATTATCCTCCCAAGTTGTGTCCACAAAACAAAGCCTAAGAAAACCCAACCAAGTCTTTGGGAGGCTGGTAACTGGGAATTACCCACATGGGTTCTGCAGTTGCTGCCCATGGTAAGAGCGATGTACTGCTCCGCGTTACCAGAGCAATCTCCTCCTGACTCCTCAGCCTCACCTGCACATCCTTTCACCTCATCAAACCTCAGCCACCACACAGGCCAGCACAAGTAACTCAGCATTTACTGAACAGGAACATTTTGGAATAAAAAAGAGCAACGCAAGCTCAACTTGGTGAGTTCCCATAAAATGTTACCGTTTCCAACACAGTTTTAATACAAAATATTCCTGTTGGTCCTTAGCATTATGGTCACCAGAGGTAACAAGCATCCAAGGAATATGTTTAAGGGCACAATGTTGTAATTCTGACACCCTGGGAGGAGCAGGGGTTTGAGTTACGAATGATTTGGAGTCAAGGCAGCTCCTTTTCCCCACACAGCTCCTGGTCAAGTCCCTCCATGGGTGTTGACCCCAGCCCTCTCATCAATCTGAAACCATAGAACCATTTAATGGCTTTGGTTGGAAGGGACCTCCAAAGGCCACCTAGTCCAACCCCCCTGCAATAAAAACAGGGACATCTCTAATTAAGGCAGGTTGTTCAGAACCCCATCAAGCCTGGCCTTGAATGTCTCCAGGGATGGGGCCTCCAGCAATATCATTATTCATGACTACCAGACCCTTCCTCAGTGACTTATTCTGCAAGTCCCAATCCTATAAATTGTTTTACATAAGCTGCTCTTCTCCTCAGGGTATAATTGCTGCCTGGTCCTTTCAGGTAAGCATCAAGATGCTTCTTGCCAGGACCAGCTCAGAATAATCTCAACCCTGAGAATGCTTTCAAATGATAGAGAGAAAATAAGAAGAGTTTCTGGTTGCATTTTATTTTAATAAGACCTGAAAAAAAATAAATGTAAATCAAGAATCTTCTGCAATCCTTTCTCAACAGCAAGTGGGTGATGGCCCTTTGAAAAGGATGCATTTGATTGCTCCCAGTGTGCTAAGGGTAAGCTAGAAAGTAAATTACTTCTCTGTACACTCCAGCTGATAAAGATTTCTTTTGCAATAGGTTTTCCACTAGCAACTGTTTACTTAAGTTAGGGACCAGCCTTCAATTATATCTTTCTTGCATCAGGCTAAAGCTGTCATGATTAGTTGTTTGCTATCCAGAGTAAAATGACACTGGATTTTTGAGGTCGTGTTGTTTGGGACACATTTAATTAGTAAAGTTCAAGGCTTGTGTGCAGAAAACAGCTTTTCTAAGGAATTTAGCACAAGAAAGATACAGAGCTTAACAAACAAACAAATAAAATGACTTGGTAAGACTAAATGAAAAGTCAGTCTGTGTGTTGCAGCAGGAGCACTAACAACAATCTGTTAATTAACCCAGCAAGTATTTCTGGAAACCCATTTCCAGCACCTTCCATGTTTGCAAAGCATTCACCTCTTGGCCTGAGATTTTCACTGCTTGATCTATAATCCAAAGTGAAGGTATTTGGAGGAAAGAGAAAATAGTTTCTTATCAGCAGCTGAGGAGCAAATAGCAAGAAGTTTTTACACAGAACTTCTCTTGCATATTTAATGGGTGTCTATCCCCGGCTGCTCTCAGTGGGAAAGGCAAAAAATTGGTGTGTTTACACACACACCTGCATGGGATGAACTGCACTACGTGACTACAAGAAAAAAAGGCTGGAGAAGCCTATTTCATCTTGGTGTGATGCAATAAATATTACACAAACATTTTATTTTCACAGGGAAAGCTTCTTCTAAAGCCTTGAAGTTTGGACAGAATCTGCCAGCCCATAAAGCTTTTTTTTTTTTTTTTGGAACTCCTCTTTTCTCTTTCCTCTCCTCCTTTCTCTTTCCCCCCCCCCCCTTTCTTTCATTTTTTTTTTCTTTCCTTATTATTAGAAGACAAACTTCCACCTCCCTGTTCAGACAGACCAGAACTGAGAACAACCATCTGACCCTGAAAGACCGATCTGAAGAGCAAGGAATCTGAGCCAAAGATGTGACATAAGAGCTGGCATACTAGGAAAAATTTTTTCTAAGGATGGTTAAAATCCACAGGTCCTGGACAAGTGTGCCCCTGGTTATTCACTGAGTGCCCACGTTCAGTTTGGAGAGGCAGGAGAGCTCTCAAAATTCACCTGCAGACTCAGCTTCTTTGTCCTGTGCTCCTCAGGAAGATCTCACTGCTGTGAGGAGCCTGCAAGCAAGACCCTTGCCACCACTTACTTTCATTACTGCAATTTTTCTGCAGCATATCTGGCACTTTCTTCCAGTCATCACTTTCTTTTCTCTTAGTTTTCTCTGTTTTTAAAGATTTTTGGTTTTCAGTCATGCTTTTAAGTTATTGATAGCAGCAGCAGTTCACATCTGTGCTTACATAAGACTGGGTGTCCCAGCACCCAATGAATTACAGCAGGAACTGCTGTTATTCTATGCAAATTCTCTACTACATGCAAAAACTCAAATCATTGAGATTTTTAAGTTTCCTGGAAGTGCTGCAAGCAAGCAAATGAGGACCAAGTGCTATATTTCTTGTTGGGGGTATGTACTCTACTCAGTCATACAGGTTCTCCCCTGGTCAAATTATTTGGCGTCCTCTCCCTATCCAAAGATCCTTGTGCCACACATCTTCAAGTACATACTGTATTTACACATCCCAGTTGTTCTGCTTCCTGAACCACCAGTTTAGGACACCAAGAGGTTTACTTCTCCCTCAGAAAACCCTTCTCCAGTAGTTTCATTCTATTTGATCAGCATACAATGATTCACACATTCAAAGCCTCCTGAAAGCACATAAATCTTGTATTTGACCTCAAGTGTCACAGAAAATGTACATTAAGCTTTCTGTAAAATTCCACAGAAGGTCTCTTCCAACCAGAATGGTTCTATGAAGATGATTTTTGTATAGCTAATAGCAGAATAAGAGCAATAATCCTTGAGGAGCAGGAACTATATTCAAATTCAAGCCAGCCATCAACGTGTCATGAGACATGTACCACCATCAAAACAACCATTTCCCACCTCCTCCCAGAGAGACTGAAGCCTCCCCAACACTGCAAAACATCCTACTTAATAAAGAATTAGAATGAGTTAATGCACAGCAGCAAGGGCTAAGGGTTTTTTAAATTAAATGTGTATTAGCTGGGCTGCTCATCAGCTTTCCATTATCCACAGCACTTGTGCACAGACACATATGCAGGAAGAGCTTTGGTTTCCATCCAGACACAGATGATATCTGAAGATTACAAGAAGGGCACCTCTCTTGGCCAGGAAAAATGTGGAGAAGGGGTGAACCTATAGAACACAAGCAATCTGGATGCTTATCCTGACCCTGGTTTATTCTGCACGTGTGGTTCCAGGTGAGATGCTGCCAGGATTTTTTTCTGCTGTTCCTGTAACTACCTTCATTTCAAAGGGAATGATTTTAAGAGGTTTTGATATAAGTGCTATCAGGCAAAATCTCAATTCTTAGAGGTGTTCAGTCACAGATGCTCAGCTGTGAAAATCAGTCTATCAGCCTTTCACAAAAAAAGTATCTCCCCAAATTTAATCTAAGTCAAAACAAAATGATAACAACATCATCATCAACAACAACATGGTAATTACAGCTTTAGGAACACGCAGACTGCCCTCAACTACAGCAATTCCTCTTCATTGCCACTTCATAGCACTGTTCTCTCAAAATTTCCCTTAAAAGACCAATGTATGGTTCAGAAACTGTTCAAAAATACGTTTTTTTTCCCCACCAGCACTATAAAATTCAATTTTTTTAATAACAGATGAAACCAAAGACTCACTTCTAACTATAGCGAGCTTTCATTTGTTGTTGTCTGTCACCTTCCTTTTACTGAGCAGTGATTTATAGCCCCAGCCAAACCAGCAAGTACCAGCATGACCCGTGTGGCATTTCTGCTTTTAGCTCCTCTGCTCCTGTGCCTGCAGACACTGTCTGAGGTTTTGATGCATGCAACTTTCACCCAACCTGTGGCTGTTAGAGCTGGTGCTTTTGGAGACGTTCTGGAGAGCAAGGAGCTATTTTCTGCACTGATTTGCTGCTTGGATTCGGGGTTTATTCCTTCAAGCCTGACTTAATATAGGAAGAGGGGAAGGTTTTAAAACTTACTTCTATAATTAAGAGTTTCTGTGTCTTTTTAACTTCACTCCTAAGATTTCTTTTTTAATCACATCTTTTTTGTGCTAATTTAGTTGTCTATGACCTAACTCTGTAGACTTTGTCTTGCTCACTCCCCACTGATCCACTTGCTCAGATCTCCTTTATATGAACTTTAGTGAGGCCATTCATATAATTTATTTTTTTTCCAGTCTTCCTCATCACTCATATGCCATCTGTTCCATCCATACATTGGAGAGGAACATGTTTCTGCATTGCCTCAATGAGGTGGGTTTTATTCAGCTCACTCCCCACGTACGTCACTCCGGGTTAATTGACTTGAGTGAAGTCACCCATCATCTCTCCACTTGCATTTCACCAGCAGGTTTTTAAGCTTGGCTTTGCTAAAGCTGGCAGCCTTCCCCTCAATCTGTATTTACCACAGCAAGCTGTACAGAGATGGAACAAACCTCAGCTGACTCCAGCAATGCTGCTACACCCTCTCTGAAGACCATAGAGTGGATTACCGCTGTTGGGCTTGAGGCAAGCAGGCAAAATTTAACACCTTCTCCTGTGGGTTGAACCCATTTCCCAATCTAGAGCAAGTTTTAAACCATCTAAGTTATTTCTTTGAAAGGACTCAGTCACAGAAGAGTTCATCTAAGGTAGGAACATTGTCTGCAGTGTTAGGCTTGGGAAAAATACGGTCTGGGAAACCTGGATGACCAACATGAGCTCTGATAAATAATACTGGAAGTAAATTAATTTCTGAATATTTTCCCCCTCAATTACCTTTTTCTAGCTACGAAACACTTGTTCCAGTGAATATATTTCAGCTAGTGCTTGTTCTGACAGTCACTGACACACACCTCCAGAAGTCAATGTCTATTCAGTGCTAACACCTCCACTCAGAGGGGACTTTGTCTGGTTTATAATGAATCCAGGTGGTCTCAATGTGAAAGAAGTAAACATATACACACCATATTTAGCTGTACTGCACGGGTATATCTCAAGATTATGTATCACCTACCAGCACAAACAGGTAATTCACCTTGGAAAAGGGTTCCAGTGAAAGCCATCCTCACCAACCATCAACAGCTGACCTCCTTTAGGTCAGACCTGACCACAACACAAACCCCCAGTTCTGAGGCTGTTAAGATCCAGTTCTCCACGTCTTCTTAAAAGCATTCTAGGTGCAACACTGACAAGACATAATAAATCTTCTGTTTAAGAAGTCCCAATAGCCGAGAACTTCAGGCATATTCCATTTTCTTCAACGACACAAAGAAAAGCACCATCTTCTATCTTAACATTCAAAATCTATTCCCACAGAGAAAACAACTTATTAGTAAACAACTAACACTTCCCACAGCGAAAACAATTTATTTCCCGCTGAGAAAACAACTCCTGAGCAGAAAGCACACTGGAAAGGCAATCTGGGATCTGGGGAGAGGCTGCTCATCAATAACCCTACTTTCAAAACATGCATTATAACGACCTCCATTAGAGCACATAGTGTATTACATCAAGTGGCTGCACTACTATGACTTCATGCCTCGATAGTAGAGATGTATTAAATCTTCTAACACTCCACGTGCAGTCCTGAAACACCTGCAAGTCTTGGGTTACAAACTGGGAAGTGAAGCCTGGCATGTTTATATCTCAAGCAGCCTCCACGGGACACAGACCCATTAAGGACAAAGCTCAATTTCCATTTTTTTTAGTCCATCAAGATAGCTTGAATAATATAAAAGCAGTTCTGAAAACATGATTAAGAATAAGGTTTGTAACAATGGTGTGTCCTAAGGTGTGCTATCAAAAGCACTTTTTTTTTTTTTGCCTTGAAAGGTTGGACCAGATGATCCCTGAGGTCCGTTCCAACCTGGCATTCTATGATTCTATGAAAATGAAAACTAAAAAGAAGAAAATTCAATGTATCCATATTAACTATGAGTTCACCTTTAAGCAGTGCAATAGAACAAGCAATGTGAACCTCCCATAACAAAAATAAAATAAAGAAGGTCCAAAACAAGCTCGTTTTTAAGTTAGATGTCTAGAAGTCACGGCTGGCAACTCAAAACATTTCGGGAAAAAATGTCCTAGCAATTAACTTTGTCTTTTTCTTGACAGGAGCTTTGCTCCCCCATGTGATCTGCACACAGCATTTCCTAAGCCACAGCTCTAACGAGCTCCTGTTTATCCTCCATCAAGGCAACCCGGGAGTGTTTGCATGTTTGTGATCAGGGATGTTTACAGAGCTATTCATCATTTCATTCCATCTTGTCCAGAATCACTGACTAGTCCTCCAAGCAGAACAGCCTCAAGAAAGGTCCCTACACTTTTCAAAGTAGATAAATTAAACTTTGAATGCACTGGTACCTTTACTTAGCATCACTGCAGACAGATAGGTTGTGCTTCATCAGAAGCTGCTTATTTCCAAAGCCCAAAGAAGAGCAGTTTTTCTCCTGGTATTTTTTCTCAGGGGAGGAAGGAAAGGGTTCCTCTCACATCCTTGTGCCACTGACTTTCTGATGTCCAACAATTGCCAAAGAGCTGCCAAAGTCGGCTTCTTCAATTCTTCATGGTTTTTGTTACCTTTCATGAATATATTAAGCAGCTTTCCCTAAAGTTTGTGTCCCTTGTGAACAAACTACAAATTAGGACCTCCAAATTTTACCTCAGGTGAGACACTCTTGAATGGTGCCACCACAACACAGAAGCTTGGGTGTTCCATATTCAGGAAAAAGGAGAGTTATTCATACGCTTCTCAGAATGTGGGCCACGTACACTCAGGTAGAGGCTGCTTTATAACTTGGAAGTAGTAGTCAATAAAAATAAAATCAAACCTGGCATTTTTCCCAGGTGCCCGTGGACGAGCTTCTTCCAACCCTGAGTTTGTGATGATAACCTCCTAGACCACCTAGTACAGGGATGAGTGAGCAACATTTTCTCCTGGGGCTTGAGTAGACTCAGATCTTGAAATCCTCACTCCTATTCCCAGCCTCTTTGGCACAAAATCCTGCCACTAAAGCCCATCCCTTCCAGTGCCATGCAAATACCCAGCAAGCTTGGACTGAATAACGAGGCAGAAAAGAATGGGAGCGAGAAGCTGGTCTTGTTCAGGGCTGTGATTTATTTGGAGGCTGGCAGCTCAGACAGCTGCCGCGCCTTCCTCCAACCTTTTCACTTGATGGATGGGGCCCCAGCACAAGTGACCAGAGAAGCTGCAGAGGTGCTGGCAGCCTGCCCTCAGCTCATGTCTGGGTGATGAACCAGAAGGACCCACACAGCCTTTCAGTGCAGAGTGAGGAAGACTGACTACAGGGAACAAAAACCCAGGAAATAATCAGCTTTTCACTCAAGACTCACTCATAGGAGTGAATCTATAGGAAACTATGACTTTAAACTGATGCTGGGTAAGAGCAGAATCAGGCCTTTTGTGATTTTAACCTACTGCATTTCATACTGTTGACGCTGAGCTTTGTTACATGGAATTTATTATCAGGTCCTCACACAGACACAGTTCCTGTTAGTGTCAGGAGGAGTTACTGCACTCCCGCTTATGGAGAGGAGAGAAGGCTCCCTCGTGGCAGGACTTTTCAAAGAAAAACCTCACAGAGCTATCGAGCAAGGATAGTTGAAATTTCAAAAGCCTTCAGGCAATGATTATAACTCTGCTGGTCCTTGAGAGGAGCATAAATGGCCCCATTATATGGCATAATATTAGTATTTGATACCAGGCAGTAACTCAAGACACTCATGACATGAGAAGACACCTTCAAACAGGAGCACAAGCAGGTGGCTACCTTGCTAGTTTGCTATCTCCTGCCTTCCTGGGCAAGAAACACTTGTTTATAAATCATCTGAAGATCTCCATTTCCACCTACACAGAGTAACTGCTCTCAGAGCTTTTATCACTGCAGGAGGACCGAGTCCTCCAGCTGCAGGCTCTCCACTGGTTAAGTGGTTCACTTGACCTGGGCCAGCTTGTAGCAGCAGCAGAAATCAAAGAGCTCTGTTGTAAACACAGGGCATCCTTCCAGCACTATTTTGGCCACGACCCATCTCCTCCCAGCAGATTGTCCATTGCATGGGGCAGCCCTGCTCCTCCCAGGGGTGGGAGGATGCCAGCCTGGCACCAAGAGGTCAACAAAGGAATACAAACTTTTATTAAAGGGGCACAAGGTAAAATTCCCTTTTCCCCGTGATGTGAGCGCAGAGAACAAGTAACTGCAGCTCTCTGTACCAGTGGGGAGGTTGTGACAGCACATGATGGGTTCTTTCTCTACAAAAGATTGGCCTGTTATGAAAACATTTTCCTAAAGATAATTATGGCTTTCAGTAATACAGAAGGCATTGAAATCTGAAGCAATGAGTCAAAATATATCAACATGAGAAACCAATTTCACTACAATAAAAATTACACAAGGCATTTTATGGCAGTGGCATGAAGAACTTTGCTTCCTTCCCCTTAGGAAAAAGCAAATCATGTCCAAAACAATTCAACAATCACCTAATGAACTTCGTAGTAGCACTTATTTAGCCTTCATTTTCATTATGAATGTTTTCCCTTCCCTCCCAAGCACTACAATAGCTGGTTTTTTTTTCCACTAGAGCACAACAGCATCAATCTCTGTCCCAGCCAGAGTGGGAACCATCATTCTGGCCAGTTGTGCTGCCAGGGCCAACGTACTTTGCTCTGTTTCATTAACCAAAAACTTTACATTTAGCAACCTGCTTAAAATGTAAGGGAGATGGGGCTGGAACAGCAGAAGGTGCAGCAGCACCTCCCAAAGTATTGCTGAACATCCTAGCACATTTTAGGTCTGTAAATCAATGGTGGAACACTGCAAGAACTTGCTCTTCAGCTAATGGTAGACCTGTCATGTACATGTGTGTTCATATAACTCTTGTGGAATTACACCCCGGTCCTCACACCCAACGTGCATGAACACACACCCCAGGAGCTCTAAGCACCACATAGTGATGCTTGCAGGCAACTTCTGCCTTGAGGAGATGAGAGCCTGGCCCTTCAATTAGAGACACTAAGTGTTCACAGACAGAAGGCGTGAGAAGAAGGCGACGTGGAAACACTTTAAAATATAATACAAGCATATCTGGAAAAAAAAAAATAGAGAGAGCTTGATGGCTGTTAGGTCTGACAAGCGAAGGCAGCCTGGCAAGCAACCATCATCATCCCAACTGTTCAGAAATGGAGTGTCCCCAAACCTACGATAAAAAAGCAGGAGCTAAATGGGGCAGAGAATATGGCCCAAGCTCCAATTCACTTGTGGAAAGGCAGATGACAGGCTCTGCAGTCAGCCAGACACGAGGAGAACCATGTTCTGAGTTGTACATGACAATGCAAACAGATTGCAAACAAGTTCCTCATCTCGCCGCCTTTCAGAACAAACCTTCATTAATTAGAGCTGGCAGGGCTTGGGAAAGCAGCACAGCACTTACCTCCAGCAAGTCACACATACAAAAATCTTGTTTATTATTCTGTGAGAAAGCCTCTTGAAGCAGACCATGAACATTTTGGGCAGTGCCACAAAGCCCTGTGTGCTCGCTGAGATAGACGCTCTGTGCAAACCCTGCATTGCACAGCACTGAAACAACTGCACCTCAATAACAGAAGTCCTCTTCTCTCCTCGTGGCACCATGGAGGTCTTGTACCAGGATCCTTCCCACTAGGGCCCACTTACCCAGTTCTGTCCACATTGGCACACTAAATATTAAAAGAAACCCAAAAAACAAACCCTACATACTGCTGTGCCTTCAATGAAAAATTGTTGAGCAAAAGTGCATCGCTGGCACTGACCCCACCTGTCTAGTGTTTCAAAAAGAGAAACATTTTCCCTGTTTTCTTGACATTTGGCTTTGGTCAGAGAAACAATTTAGGCAGTGTATCTACATCTTCTGAATTACAAGCTTGTCCCAAAAGCAGTTAGCTACTAGCATTTAAATGACTTATTTTTAGGAAGGACTTTCCTTAGTAATTTACACAGTGAGGTTACTACAATTCAGATCAACTTAGGCATATCTGATACCTATCCAGTGAGTGTAATTTCCTACCCTCCTGCTTCTGCAGTGGCTTCTCTGTCTGAGATGCCTATTTTAGCAAATTTCACCACTCTGACACGAACACTGATTGAGCAATGGAGCTGGACCTTGGTTCACCAAGATTACAGCCAAGAAAACCCAAGCCCATCTGTCCTGTACCCATTCTTTTGTGGTGGGACTGAGGAACAGAGAAGCAAGCAGGTCCTCTGGCTTTCCTGAGCCATTCCTCCTCGCATACAATACAAACAATTCTGAAGCTACACACGAAGTTTCCTCATTTCCTCCAACTCACAGGAGGTGTCTTCATGTGGAACCCCTCCAAGATTCCTGGACATCTGGTTTAGTAGGTTTCCCGCTAGTTAAATTCCACAAAGATGCTTTTCTCCTATTGGATAAGGTAGAAAAGAAAACATCTGACACTGCTGGGGTGGAAAGTGTTTTGAATATGCATACTACTGTCAACCTGATGTAAAAATATCTTCTATTAATGTAGAGAAAAATGAGAAGCTGGGTAAGATTCTGAACTCCATTGTTAGTTTCCACATAGGCTCTATGATAAACGTGACTGAAGTACTTTAATTACTGTTCTGTGTTAACCACTCACTATTGAAAGGACTAGACTTGTTTATACGATCTCAGAGCTCAAACACAAAAGCTATTGACATTTCTTCTGCTGAAAGTGAATTATTTCTGTGCTGAATTCAAAAGAAGCTTTCTCATAACAATGATGCATCTCAGAAGACTCTCATCACCACAACACAACCAGGTCTTTATGGGAATGACATCAAATGCACCTTTGCACATGAGAACATTTAAGTATCTTGCAATGACTACACTTTATTTCATGCCATGCAACTTTTTACAAGTTATCTACGCACTGTGGTTAGTTGGACAGACCAGATTGTTACTTAAGTGTCACAGTTGCCAGCAACTCTTGACCCTTGGAAATCACTTAAGAAATCAGGACTCTCTTCAAAGCAAGTGTGTGTTGATAAAACACGTCCTCCAGGCTGCCGAGAAGACTTCGTACTGTGCAGGAGAGAGAAATGGGTGACTTGAGCAAGAGGAGTGAAAATAAGAGGTGGGTTCTTTCCCATGGAGAACTTCATGTTGTGCCTGAAGGGAGTGAGTCACAAAGGCAGCAGCCGCCTTCTGTGAGGCTTTTCAAAGTCCCCAGCAGTCACGAGAGCTGGGATCATTCTTGAGTAGCAGAGATGAAGCTACTGGCTTTGTTGGAATAGGTAGGGGCTTTGGAATAAATGAGATGAGAAGCTGAAGAAACACTTAACAGAGGTGTGGTCCTAAAGGAATCCAGCTGGTGCACAGAAACAAGCAGAAAATTAGCAATAGGAAGGTCAAACTTAACCTCACATAATAAAAGTTCACTGAATGTATTGATTTAATTGTCCAGCTTTCTGCAGTGCAAAAGGAAGCACCAGTTGCCCAGCAGAGAGGGAAAAGGCACCTCAGCAGGACGGCAGGACTCCCCACACCACCACCAAGTTTCCCTTGGTATCTTCCACGCTCTTGCCAACACCAGACAGAAAAAGTGAAAATCCCCAGAAATAAAAATAAGAGTTTCTCTTCATGCAGTAAGAAGAAAAGGCATCAGTGAAGGGATACAAAATTGATGGGGCTGCCAGTATCAGAGACAACAGCAATGACCTTAGCAGCTTCAAAGAGAACTAGAAGGAAATCTAAGAGATAAAGGATGGGAAACTGTAGTCTCCACAGTCAAGATAGCAGATAAGATGCTGACCATTTGTTTAGAAAGGACAGAATTCCAGAAATATTGCTTCAGAATAACTGACAAACCTAGGACACAACAGCAGAGAACAAAGTCTTCAAGATAACTACAAGGAGATGGCTAAAAAAGGACAGATAGTCACTGAACTTGAGTTACTACATAATCAATATTTCTTCTTGATGGTTATGAAACTACAGAGTCCCTGCAAAAAAAAAAAAACAACCAAAAAACTATTTCCTCTGAAGTTTAGGATGTTCAAAGAGAAAAGTAACTTCCTGAGCTCCTTTGAAAATCCAAGACTAAGCACTGACATTCATTTGTTCTAGGTAAGTTATGCAAATATATATGTATTCATGACCAAATGAAGAACCTTTCAAAGCCTGCTTCCTCAAATTAATACATTAAAACAGTTCTTACTGTATCTCAGCCTGTCATATCCAAACTCTATCTCAAGAAGCTACACAAGAAAATGAAATTTGAAAATGTTATTTCCTAATTCTGGAATAAATTCATAGATAATGAAATAGCTCCCGTGCTGTTTGACTCAAACCTTAATTCCAGAGTAACTCAAATGCACAGCACTGATCACCCAGGCCATGTGGGGGGAATGAGGGGGTTTCAACTCCAGCACAACTGGAATCTGTGTTTCTTCCTCTGCTTTTGGTAGGAATTTCTCTCAATTAACCCTTCTGTTTCCAGGCATCTCAGTCTCGTACATAAAAACAAACAACAAATACTTTGATTTTTGGGGAAAAATGTACACTGTATTTTGAATGTCTTCAACTTTTTAATGTACAAAAAGCCCACATCCCAACCAACGGGCTGCCACACTCTGAGCTGGTTGTACCCTGAGGCTTGTAACAACATTTGTCTGTAAAGAGAGGTAAAAGGAGAGAAAATCCTCCTGTGCTCCAAAACATCCCCCTGGGTGGTAAGAGAGTAAAGAACTGGGACTACAGCAGAGACTAAACTGAAGGGCTCTGTGGAGATCACTTCATCCACCTTTCTGCTGAAGGAACTACTGTAGATTACATCATCCAGGTCCACATCAAGCCAGGCATGGAACATTTCCAGTGAGGGACAGTCCTCCATTTCTCTGGGCAATTTATTGCAATATTTATTCTTTTTTCCTCCATAGAGAATTTTCTCTGGAGCAACTTGACCCTGGTGCCTCTGACCCTACCACATTGCATCCTTATGAGGGACATATCCCCATCACTATGTTTCTGGTACTGGAAGCCTAGATTTTGAGCCCTACACTCTCTCCTCCAGGCTGAAAAAGTCCAACTCCTTAGACTTTTCTTCGTGTGCCAAGTTCTCCAACCCTCTAATCATCTTGGTGGCCCTCCCCTGGCCCTTCTTTTTCCACTCCCTTCGGCAGGAGGAGCAAAACTGGACACAGTATTCTAGGTGAGGCACAATAAGTAAAGCACAATGATCACAGGGCTCACCTCGGGATGCTGCAGCACCCACACTTCGAGGCATGAGGGGACCACAGGATGGGGCTGGCTCCCAGCACTTGAGGAGGCTACCACAGACAACAGCAAAGCTTTTCAGACCATTTCACCCCCTCATCAGGTGAACCTGAGCCACGCTCATCACTGACTGCTCAGCCATCAATGGGACTTATTTCTGACTGTCTATAAAGTCGTCAAGAACTCAAGTTTTAACAAGCTATTCAAGGATCTTAACTTGGCTCAGGATTTTAAGAGCAGAGACTTTAAAACAGTGATAGAGCAAACACCACCAGTAAACGTTAGCTCTCTCCTGCTCACAGGAGCTTCACAAATCTGCCTCAGCTGTCACACTGCAGGTAGAAAACCCAAAACCTCACAGAGGAGAAGCTTAAACCTGAGCAACAACTGCAGTCCAAGAGTGAGGTGATCACGGTTTCTTCTACCTGAACTACCTCTCTTCACAAGGAGGGCACGTTTTACGTTTACATCAGTCATGGTGGCTCTGGAGACCCCAAGAAAGCTTGTTTGAACACAGGCTGTTCCTTTACACCCTTTCCATTCCTGGAGACACCCAAGAACCTCTGACCAGCACAGAAACAGTCCCTTGAGCCAGTCCTGCATCTCAGCTGGGCAAAAAGGCCCTTTCTTTGTATGAAGTCCCCAGGAATTTAGCTAAATTCTGTTGGCACGATCACAAGCAGTAATTACAAGAAAACAGAAATGCAAGACCAAGGAGGCAAGGCCTTTATAGACTAATCACTGGAGTGAAACACCTTGACTTAAATCTTTTCCCCAAATAATTCAAAGGCACGGGGCCAAATCCTGCAGAAAAATAAATGAAAAAAAAAATTAAACCAGGCACTGTTTCTACTACCTCTTAAGATTCAAATTGCATGTAACATTGGTGTTAAAGCAGGCACTGAAAAATACCAAAGTATTCAAGCCCTAAGGATGCTTTACTAGTTTACTGCCAGCACGAGCTGCAAGTGGGATGTTCCTACAGCTGCATCAGTGTGTGTCAGAGCAGAAAAGGGACTTACACTTCCCTCCATTCCCTAGCAAATGAAAAAAGAAGAAAAAAGAAAATGCAGGCTGATCCAGAGGATATCCCACAACACCCATCACCCGGGGAATTATTCAGAGGGGGACCACGGATGTCACCAGATCAGGAGCTTGGCTAAGAGCTGAAGGCTTGCCAAAAAGCTTGTTTTGTGGGATATTCACTTAAACAATCATGCAATATATAGATATGTATGTAATACATGCATAAAGTACATAAAATATAAATAATATAAATGATCATTTTTATAGTTGGCCAAGTAGCCCCTTATCTGCAGGATCTTCAAATACACTAAATTTTAAAACTAACACTGGTGTTCCAGAAAGCACTTGCATAGACTTTATTTAAAAGGAGTTTAGCTCTTAACTTGGGAATTTTCTCTTTTCTTATGAAAAATGCCAATATTGCCCCTTTTTTAAGGCACAACTTATAAATGCAATTATCACAAAGGCTGACAGATACCAAGGAAATTCAGACTCTTGTCTTCTATCAGTACAGGCTGGATTTTCACAGGACTCATCAGGGATAATTTGGTGCTGAAAAAAGAAACAGCCACTTGTGCCTCCCAAGGAGGAGGCTACATGTATTTATAGGCTTCCCACAAGCGTTTGCTGGTTTTTAAGATTCCATTAAGTTTTCTGCACAAAGAAAGAAGCAACATCACTTCTTTAAATGCCCATTGCCTCTGCTAATCAGTCATAGTTTCATTATATTAGGACGTGCAGCCTGAGCAAGGGAAATGTAAGGAGATAGCACCAAGCAGGATTTTTCAAGCTGAGTGGGGAATTAGAGCTGAGCAGCAGCTGGGATATGGAGGAATTCACCCTCATCCCCACAGCATCGCCTGGGGCATTGGGATCTAAGGAGAGCATAATTATACAAGTAAATTCATAGAATCATTATAGTTGGAAGAGATCTTTAAGATCATTGAGTCCAACCATTAACCCAACACTGCCAGGGCACCTCTAACCCATGTCCCTCAGCACCACATCTCCAGGGCTTGGAAACCTCTCCAGGGCTGGGGACTCCACCACTGCCCTGCCCAGCCTGGCACAGCCCTTCACAGCCCTTTCACAGAACAAATTGTTCCTCATGTCCAACCTAAAACTCCTCTGGCACAACTTGAGGCCATTTCCTCTTGTCCTATCACTTGGTACTTGGAAGAAAACACCAACCCCACCTGGCTCCAACCTCCTCTCAGGGAGTTGTGCAGAGCCAGAAGGTCTCCCCTGAGCCTCCTTTTCTCCAGGCTCAACCCCCCCAGCTCCCTCAGCTGCTCCTCACCACACTTGTGCTCCAGACCCTTCCCCAGCTTCATTGTCCTTCTCTGGACACACTCCAGCCCCTCAAGGTCCTTCTGGGAGTGAGGGGCCCAAAACTGACCCCAGGATGTGAGGAATGGCCATGTAAAGTTGAGCTGGTTTCTGTCCTAGCCAAGCCAGCACAGACCGTACAGCAGCAGCAGAGGCACCCGGGGCTGGCAGTACGCTCTGCATACTTGCATGACAAATAATCTCATTAAAGAAACAAATTACATATTGCCAGCAGAACAGGGGCTGCCTCAGACGGCTGAGGGTTTTTTTAGATCAACCCACTTCACATGTCGGGAGTATCTGAGCTTGAATAATTGGCCCAAAAATAATCCTTTTGTTTCGAGATTGATAGAATCACTTGTACTGCATCCAGGAAGTGCCAGAAGATTAAGTTGGTAATGAGATTGTACCTTTCCCTATTCTTGTTAGTTTGTCAGGGCAAGTAATTGATGTGCCATTTGCTGTTCTTGCCATGAGCCCTCATTTGCATTTGTGCTTCCAAAGAAGCTGTGGGTTTTTAGTGGTTGATAAGATTTTTGTTTGGGTTGGGGGTTGGTTTTTTTTTTTGGGGGGGGGGAGGCATTTTGGGCTTTGAGATGCTTAAAGAAAACCACAACCACCACATAGAATTTGTGTCTGCTTACAAGACAACAGTGTCACCCTCCCCACTTTCACATCATTCCATATTCCTCCTTACAGAATAACAAACACGATTCCTATGACGTGCTGTAGGATTTGTAACTATTCCTCCACAGATACAACATCTCAAGTGACTCATAAATTTTCAAATTTACACAGAGCAAACCACAGATCAGCTCTTTATACCACTTAAAGGTATAATATATATACATATAATGGCTTCATACCCTGAGGTCACTGCAGCCCCTGAACCTCCAGCCATTTGAGTCAAGAACAGTCTGATAGGCATCTGTCACTTTTTCCACCTCAAAATAGAATATTTCCTAGCCCAGCCTCTTGCACCACGATATCCAAGGCACACATTTTAGAATGTACCACCACAGGGAGATGCTGCCATTTCTTACCACTGTATTTTTATATTCCCCCCCCC